>JAJGOT010000112.1:1197500-1490000 GCA_022457155.1 Cladopsammia gracilis
TCTTGTTATAAATAAATACATACATTAATAAACAGCTCTAATTTTAAGACTACTTTTCAGTACCTATTTGTATACCTCCAGTAACCAAACACTGATATGATAGGATAGTTTAATATATATAGATAGGCTTAGCCTAACAGCGGAGCTCTCTGAACAGAAACGATGTTGATAAGCTTAACTTAGGTGAAAGGTCGGAAGCACAAGAAAAATCAGAATTACGATTGACGACCAGGCTATTTTTCAATTTTAGCAATTCTCAAAAACAGTAAGCTTATAACGCGACCGTCTGCACATTACATTTAGACTGCACAAATTCCACAAAAGCACACTGTGAAACCTCTCTTGAGTAGCAAACCGCGAAAAAAAGCAGGGAAAAATGATTTTGCAAACCGTTTTCTCCGCTAAACACAACAAAAGTGTTTTTTTTTTTCTTTTAAAATGTGTTATTTATCAATAACAAATCCCTAAAGTTTACAACATTATCCTGAGAGGCTAGTCATTTCCGGTTACAAGGCATCCTGAGTTAAAGCTAGTCATTTCCGGTTACAATAATACAAGGTCAGTTCCGGTTTACAGTCACTTGAAAATGTAGTCCATAAGGGGGTGGGGGGTGCACCCATATATGAGCTATATAGGTATGTGCCGCTGTGAAGGGTATGGTTTTCAGGCAGTTAAGTCTGGGATAGGGTATAGTAATCAGAGATTTTTGGTCTAGAATAGGGTATCATTTTCCGCAAAACTGATCAGTTGCATGAAGAATTTAGACTAGATGAGGTTTACTGGCAAATGGCATTTAATAATCGGTAAGGTGTGCTGAACGACATTTTTACTGACCCCTGGTATCTTAGACTGTGATGGTGAATGAGTTTCTGCAAAATAGCGAGTCTAGAAAAGGTCTAGGATATAGTAGGATTTTTCGGTGTTTAGTCTAGAATAGGGTTGCAAAATGCAGCTAAAATGGTATAGTATAGGTTAAGGGTCTCAGAGTCCCAGCGGCACACCCCCGCCCAAAAATTTGCAAAGTACCCCGCCCGGTCAATTTGCAACTGTGTTGTGATGTCAGTCCTTATGTCCCTTACAGTGGCCCGAGAGTTCTCGGTGCCATTGTGAAAAGTTGCCTTATTTCGAAAAACCCATATACCATAAAGTATGGTCTTAATGAAAAAGCGTGCTCGCATGTCATTGTCGTCGTCAGCAGAAGTCCATTAGGTAAAAGAAAATAGTCTTAACATTGACTAAAAACCTAGTATTGAGTAGTGCCGATAGGGTGGGAGTGAAAACACCCCACACCCTTCCACAGGTTCAAATTTTAATCTAGCTTGGAAAGGCGTGGTAACCAGTTATCTGGTTCCACATTTGCAGTACCATTGCTAAACCAGACACCCAAGATTCGCATTCTTGACACCCACCTCAGTCCATAAGGAGTGTCCGAACGTGAGCACCAAGGCTTCTGCACTCTTTGCCACATTTAATTTAGTCCCTGTACCTGTCTGGTATTTGTGAAGTAAGGTAAGCAATTTGTCTAAAGAAAAAATGTCGTTTACAAAACATGTGGAGTCATCCGCATATTGGTGAATTTTAAAACGCTTTCCTCAGGCTTCTGGAAGGAGAAAACCTTCAATAGTATCATCCTTTCTTATACTGGTAGCCAAAACTTCTGCGCATAAAACGTACAAAAGTGGAGACCGGGGATCTCCCTGCCTCACCCCCCACTCGAGTGGAATTTCTTTAGTCAAAAAATCATTAACTATAATTTTCATATTTGCTTGACAGTATAATGTAGAAATCGACGCTGGAAATTAGGGCAAAATCCAAAACAACTTAAAACATTGGTAAAAAGTTTACCAATGTTTTTCTGCCCTGTCAAAGGCTTTCTCTTGATCAATATTCAGCAAGATACTTGGTAATATTTATATAATCTAAAGTATCACGCAAGGATATAAATTCTCAAAAATCGTCCTTCCTGGGACGGAACAAGTTTGATCTTCTTGAAATAATCGAGGGTAACACTTTTGAAAGTCTGTAAGAGCTTTTGAACAAATTTTGTAATCAACATTGAGTAGCGAAATGGCCGGGCCACCAATTTTTGAAGTTTTTCTTATCATCTTTCTTGTAAAGTAATCTAGTCACGCTTCCTTCCATTGAATCACTGAGAGAATTATTTTCCAAACTAAATTTATAATTTCGAACAGAATAGGGCCTAAAAGATCCCAGAATTTAGCGTAAAATTCTTGAGGTGATCCGTCTGAACCGGGGGTTTTCCCTGAAGAAAGTCCACGCATTGCGTGGGTAATTTCAGCCAAAGAAAAAAATCATTCGCAGGATAAAACTTCGCTCTCACTTAATCTGTTTTTAAGTTTGTTCAAAAATTCGGTTTGGAATGTTAAATTAACAGGTTCTTGCAAGTACAAATTACGCTAAAAATCAAAATGAGCTGGAGAAAAGGAACAAGCTTAACTAAGGTGAAACTTAACTAAGGTGAAAGGTCGGAAGCACAAGAATTAACAATTAGTTCATGCGTCAGCGTGCGTATGTCGAGATATTGAGCACTTGGGAAGTTTGGAGAGCACGAAACAGGCGTAAGAGAACTCTAGCCTCTTGAGTGCTCTCCAAACTTCCCAAGTGCTCAATATCTCCACATACGCACAGCTGCAGCATGAACTAATTGTTTTATAACATTATCAACGCGGTGTTTCTCGAGGTGTTAGTTTGCTGACGTCATTAGCGTGCTCAATAAGAAAATGAAGCACGCTGTTAAATTTGATTACGTGAAAATTCTAGCTATGTTATAATTAAGATTGACAACCGGGCTATTTTTCAATTTGAGCAATTCTCAAAAAACTGTATTACCCGACAGTCTGCACAGTACATTTAGACCGTAGAAAAGTTCAAAAAAACAACTTTTCTCTGTCTAGAATAACTAGTACGACTACTTTCCGAATAAAATACAGTTTTTGTTTGTCAAAAATTGCCCGAAAAACTGATTTGGAAATCAAAATTGCAAAAATACACAAACATATTTGCATAAGGCGACGCGAGTGAAGCCTGACAGAAAATCTAAGTCCAGAGAGCGCGAGAGTCACTAACGTAACAATCAAACATAAAACAGAGAGCCTGAGAGTCACTAACGTAACAATCAAACGCAAAACAGAGAGCGCGAGAGTCGCTAACGTAACAATCAAACATAAAACAGAGAGCGTGAGAGTCACTTACGTAACAATCAAACTCAAAACAGAGTACGCGAGAGTCACTTACGTAACAATCAAACACAAAACAGAGAGCGCGAGAGTCACTAACGTAACAATCAAACACAAAACAGAGAGCGTGAGAGTCACTAACGTAACAATCAAACACAAAACAGAGAGCGCGAGAGTCACTAACGTAACAATCAAACTCAAAACAGAGTGCGTGAGAGTCACTAACGTAACAATCAAACTAAAAAACAGAGTACGCGAGAGTCACTTACGTCACAATCAAACACAAAACAGAGAGCGCGAAAGTCACTAACGTAACAATCAAACACAAAACAGAGAGCGCGAGAGTCACTAACATAACAATCAAACACAAAACAGAGCGCGTGAGAGTCACTAACGCAACAATCAAACGTAAAACAGAGAGCGCGAGAGTCACTAACGTAACAATCAAACGCAAAACAGAGAGCGCGAGAGTCACTAACGTAACAATCAAACGCAAAACAGAGAGCGCGAGAGTCGCTAACGTAACAATCAAACATAAAACAGAGAGCGTGAGAGTCACTTACGTAACAATCAAACTCAAAACAGAGTACGCGAGAGTCACTTACGTAACAATCAAACACAAAACAGAGAGCGCGAGAGTCACTAACGTAACAATCAAACACAAAACAGAGAGCGCGAGAGTCGCTAACGTAACAATCAAACACAAAACAGAGAGCGCGAGAGTCACTAACGTAACAATCAAACTAAAAAACAGAGTACGCGAGAGTCACTTACGTCACAATCAAACACAAAACGGAGAGCGCGAAAGTCACTAACGTAACAATCAAACACAAAACAGAGAGCGCGAGAGTCACTAACATAACAATCAAACGCAAAACAGAGAGCGCGAGAGTCACTAACATAACAATCAAACGCAAAACAGAGAGCGTGAGAGTCACTAACGTAACAATCAAACGCAAAACAGAGAGCGCGAGAGTCACTAACATAACAATCAAACACAAAACAGAGAGCGTGAGAGTCACTAATATAACAATCAAACACAAAACAGAGAGCACGAGAGTCACTAACGTAACAATCAAACACAAAACAGAGAGCACGAGAGTCACTAACATAAACAATCCAACACAAAACAGAGAGCACGTGAGTCACTAACGTAACAATCAAACACAAAACAGAGAGCGCGAGAGTCACTAACGTAACAATCAAACACAAAACAGAGAGCGCGAGAGTCACTAACGTAACAATCAAACACAAAACAGAGAGCACGAGAGTCACTAACGTAACAATCAAACACAAAACAGAGCGCGAGAGTCACTAACGTAACAATCAGACACAAAACAGAGAGCGAGAGTCACTAACATAACAATCAAACACAAAACAGAGAGCGTGAGAGTCACTAACGTAACAATCAAACACAAAACAGAGAGCGAGAGTCACTAACATAACAATCAGACACAAAACAGAGAGCGTGAGAGTCACTAACGTAACAATCAAACACAAAACAGAGAGCGCGAGAGTCACTAACGTAACAATCAAACACAAAACAGAGAGCACGAGAGTCACTAACGTAACAATCAAACACAAAACAGAGAGCGAGAGTCACTAACGAAACAATCAGTCACAAAACAGAGAGCGTGAGAGTCACTACCGTAACAAAACACAAAACGGTACACAAAACACAAGAGTCACTTACACAACAATCACAAACCAGTATTAGGGAAATCTGTTCGGGTGTAATAGATTCTAAGTTCCAAAACACTGAACACAAGAGTCATTAACGCAACAACCAAATACATAACAGAGAGCGCGAGAGTCACTAACGTAACAATCAAACAAAAAACAGAGAGCGCAAGTCACTAACGTAACAATAAAATACAAAACCGAGAGCGCTGACTATCACCAACGTAACAATCAAACACAAAACAGTGCCGAGAGTCACTAACGGATGGGTTTTCACTAGACACAGGCATCTATTACATGGAAGGAGAATGATCCTAGGTCATCTTAAAAGGAGTGTCATCTGAGCACACGTCAGCACACGTTTCCTGTTTTTACTGTACACACGAAGGATTGCAGCACCAGAATGATCCTAGCAACAGGATCAGCACCAGAACGATCCTAGCAACAGGGTCATTATAGTGCTACAAACCTTCGTAACTGGAAACTAAAAGCAGGAAACTCATTGCATTCAGATTATCCTGGTACTAGTATCATCTTTGTGCTGCAACCCTTTGCATGTAAACTGAAAGCAGGAAACACGCCTTAGTGTTAAAGTGTCTATAACCCTTAAAGACATATTTTCAGAATCAACTCTACGTACATTGAATAGTTAAATATGACAAATATTTCTTGTTTTAAACGTCGCGTTATTGAGTTATAGAGATTTGAATTTACAAAATGCTAATTAGATAACGTCAACCTGGGAATCATTTATATACACGCAACTACTTGTTTTCACCTCCAAGTAATATTTTTTACGAATAAATTGACTATCCACAGTTTAGTTTTAGTATTTATCAAATTAATTATCCTCAAGCTGTAAACTGCGCATTGTAAATTGGCGTAGAAATAACGGCAAAGTCCCGGATTGACATCATCTAATTAGCATTCAAAACAAGAAATATTTCACCATTTAACTATTTAATGTGCGTAGGGTTGATTCTGAAAATATGTATTTAAGGGTTATAAGCACTTTAAGATCAAGCTCCTTTTTGGAAACAGATCTTGTCAAATTATCACACCAGACAAAGTACTCACACTTGCAGTATCACACTATTTGCTTAAAATTGGACTATTTATTGATTAATTATTTATTATTATTTAATAACAATGATAAAAAAACATTATCGCTTTATTTTTCAGGTGCCCTGACATTGTGTGTAACATGAAGTCCTTGATTATCAGTCCGAGTCTACTTTGTATTATCAGAAACCCATAAGTGGGTTTCTGGTATTATATAATTAACACTCAAAACAAGTAAAAATATCCCACAAAATTGTTATTGTTTAACCCTTAGTAAAGAATCGCGTAAATAATAATAAAAAGAAAAACAGAGAGGAAACCTTAACTCATTCATAAGGTAGGCACCCAAAGTATAAAAGAAAAATCCATTCATTCCTTTGGCCTGTATTCTCTTTGCAAAAATAAGAAGGCGTGCAGACTCTTCATCCAATGAAAATCCATCACTGATCACACTTAAGGAACTTTTACACTATTGCCTTACATGTACTTTAAAATGATTCATGGTCTTGTTACCTTTGGTGACAGCATAGAGAAGTAAGTTGTTCCATTGCTTCTTCTGTACAGGTGATACATCTGACCTGGTCTTTTCTTAAAGTTACAGGCAGCATGGTGGAGCTCTGCATCTCGTTTGGTCTCCTCTAAGACTTTTCTGGCCTAAAAAAAATAGAAAAACAATCCTCATCTTTATTTAACTTACCTTATTTCTTTAAAGGGAGACTGTCCTTTTGACATAACAAAATTCAAAATTCCACCAAATATACAACTTTGAAGGGGTGAGTGGAATAAAGCCCTAAGTGAATTCTGATCAAGTGCTAGATTCTCCTTACAGTCTGTCTTGTATATGCTCATGTAACAAAGGGAGAATTTGGCTATAGATCAGGAGTCACTTAGGGCCTTATCCCAAACTGAAATAAGGCCCTATGTGATCCCTGATCTGAAACCAAATTCTCCCTTTGTTACATGAACATATACAAGACAAACTGGAAGGAGAATCTAACAGTTGATCAGAAGTCACTTAGGGCTTTATTCCACTCACCCCTTCATTATTAATGGATAGAAATATTGCATAGAGCAAAACTGAAGCAGTAGTTTGGAGATTAGGTGCCGGATTGCAAGGATGGAATTTTGTGACAGACAGTCAAGAAATCAAAGTCGCCATTTCTGTACAATTTTGACTTTTTTTAGCTATTATTTTTGTCCCTTTATCTAATATTCCCTTGCTTTTGTCACTTTTTGCGATTTGTTCTTCATCTTTCAAGACAATAATGCAAGCTTAAGGCAAGCTTAAGGCAAGCTGTTAGTATTCCAGCCGGGATAGTGTCCCTTTAAATAAGTACACACCCCCTTCGTGCCATGAAAACTAAACTAATCACCAACCCCTCGCCAATAAAATCTTGTGCAATGTAAGAAAAAGAACGGCAGGCTGTTGACCATACCATAAATATGTTGCTTGCAAAAAAACATATCAAGCCAAAATCAGCTTATTCTACCATTGATTGTCTTAATGAAGTGTTTTTTTCTTTTTCACTGAAAAAAAGAGATAAAGGGAGTGGAATTGGAACAGTTACTTTTCAGGATGCGTATATAGAAGAAAAAGCTGGAAGTTCATTACCAGGCACAATAGCAATCTTTTTATTGACTCATACTTAGAATTATTACAAGAGAAATGGTTGGAAATTGTGAAATTATTTTGAACCAAAAAAAATAATTTCCACCTCACTGTGACTTTAAGTCCCAGCCTCCCCTTGCTTTGTCTCTACCCAAAATGCATTTGACCTTCTAAACACAGTTCTTTACTTGCAGCAACTGGTAAGAACAGTATATGATACATTTCTTACAATGTATTGCAACCTAACAATCAATTAAACAAACCTGTTCTTGAAGATGTCGAATCTGTTCAGCAATCAAGATAAGTTTATTACTAGCTGCACACCTTACAAACTGATCTGCCTTCTGTACCTCCTGGGCCAGCACCACCAAATCGTATGGATCTCCATGTCTGTGTACACGTTCTGGGTTAACAAGCTGCTTACTGGCAGCTGATTCAGAATCATCCACAGTGTGTGGTGTAAGTGCTTGAGAAAGAAATACCAAAATGATGATAAGTTAGAGCAGAAAATTAGATATTTAAACGGGAAGGAGAAATAGAAAATTGAGATAGCCAGTAGATGAATATGGCACACAACAGAATAACATAAAATACTGATTATAAGCCTCCCCCCTGCTTATAATGCCCCCTGCTTATAAGTTTCTCCCCCCCCCCCAACTTATAGGTCCATCTACATGTATCTGTAAACAAAAAAAAATATTCCAGTTTTATTCCCCCCCTGCCCCAGATAAAAAGGAACACATGCCACACCCAGTGGCTCGTCTGCAGTATCTAAAAGCTAAGGTCTGGCAAGCCTCCCACTCACCCTTCAATGTGCAAAAATTTGATTGAGTATACATGCTCGCTAAAACATGACATGACAAGCTCACCTTTGAACTGCTGAATATCAAAACTAATGCTCAGGCTGTTGAAAAGTGGTTTGGCAAGAAAAACTGCACTGACCAATCCAAATTTCTGGACTGCACTGTCTTCAAAGAATTGTCACAATTTTGGCAGAGCCTAATTTTCTTCCCAAGTTTTACAAGGGAGATTAAGAGGCTCTGCCATCAGGGTGGGTGAAAACCATCCAGTGAATTTATGCAATGTATTACTGCTTTCAAAATATATAATTCCTGTGCATATGTTTATCTTGTAGTCTACAGCTACATGTTGACTTCAGCTAGCGCAGTGTTTCTAAAATGGCAGCTAATTTATTATTCTTAATATATGGATGTTAATTATCCCTCTTTGCCTCGTTTTTGCGGGGAAATTATTTCGTATTTTTCCCATGCTGACGATGCAGAGAGGGCTAAATAACATACCGGTATAAAAGAACAATGTATTGACTGCCATTTTGGAGTAAGGGATTACGTCATAGATATACAGAAGATGATTTAACGTGATTCAAAATTGTATCGAACAACATTCAACTACTTGTGGAACAAATACACCTTACGGATGTTAAAATAAACAATTTTAAAATTAGGACGACTTCAAAA
This sequence comes from Cladopsammia gracilis, assembly GCA_022457155.1. Lineage (NCBI taxonomy): Eukaryota > Metazoa > Cnidaria > Anthozoa > Scleractinia > Dendrophylliidae > Cladopsammia > Cladopsammia gracilis. The sequence goes on from JAJGOT010000112.1 coordinate 1,206,527, forward strand.
TTCTTGTTTGATAAGCAATAAGCTTACTATTAAGCTTACCTGTATAAAGCTTCTAATAGCCGGCGAAGTTTATATAATTATCCGAGTTTAAGCTGACGTTCTCTTCGAGAAAAGGGCAAGTTAACGACAATAAAACACAATTTAACTTACTCACCGAGAAGTGCAGGATCATCCATAATGAAGTTAGATCTGGATACTGCGACAACACGATCAGAAGAAATGATTACAACAAGCTGACGAACGTAAAAGTACTACTATTTTCCTTACGCAAGACTCGTGTTTCTCCTTACTCGATACCAGGCTTTCGTCTCTCGTTCGAGCAACCGCTGACCGTTGGACACCGCCGTATGCGGTAGAGTCTACCTGCTATAGCTCAGAAGAAGGTCGGACACCTTTAATGTCTTTAATATTGAGAATTAAATAACGTAATGTCGACAGTTAGAATTATATTTTCAATAAATTTTTTAGTGTAAAAAAGAAAATCTAAAATCCCCACTCAGGATTGAACCTGTGACCTCAGCTTGGCTTAGGCTTACATAGCCTACCCTACCAGGGTACTAGCTTCTCGGGTTGTTTAGGCCTAAATTTAACAAAATATTAAAACTCAACTGAAAGCTGACCAGTTACTCCGTTATATACTGTCATTAAGGTGTCCGACCTCCTTCTGAGCTATAGCATTTGGACTCTACCGACACATGCAGCACAACCGATGTCAAGGTTTGAGTCATGCACGTGATTCCTGGTTGATTTAATGATATGGTAAATTTTTAATTAAACAGAGGCACAACCCGTGATGGAAGGACAAGGCTTCAGATCAATGACTATCTCTTACTGCCTTCAAATTAGCAGTCTTACAGGCAATTAGATCTGCACGGTCCAACTCCATTAAGGAGAGCAATAAACTAGAGAACTTAGAACTATGTGGCAAAGACAAAAGTGATGAAGATAAATGCAAAAAAGGAAGAAAGACGGGATTAAGGTGGATCAGACAAAACATTGAGGATGCAAAAGAGTGCGTTTATTTGGGAGAAACAGCTGCAAGGAGAGAGAAGGTATGAAGGACCTGAAGAACAGAATTTCAAGAGGTGCATTCGTCAGACTAAAGATCTGGAGGTTCAACATCTCAAGAAGAACAAAGTCGAGACTATACAAAACTATGCAAGTAGCACCGGATGCGAAACCCGGAAAATGAACAAAGGAGACGTGTTCCAAAACACGTGTTTATGAAAATTCCTCCAAAATATCAGTACTGAAGAACAACTATCACAACTGGAACGAGCTGACATGAAACCGCTGAGCGAGGAAGTGAAGTGGCGACATGGAGGCTGGTTGGCCACATGCTACGACAGGAACACAACGACCCCGTAGCATAGCAATGACTTGCACACCAGAAGGAGGAAGAAGAATAGGAAGACCAAAGACCACCTGGAGACGTACAGTTGAAAAAGAGAGAAACGCGGCAGGCTGGCAATTCTGAAAACAGATACGGGCTGCGACGGTGGACAGGGAAAGATGGAGACGCTCTATGAAGGCGCTCACCCCCCAAGCGCCTGTTGCTGTTGCTTTCGGCGAGTTCGTCCAAATTGTTTTTATTTGAATTGAACTGAATTCATTTTAAGCCTTTCTTTGCTAACTGTTGCACTAAAACTTAAAACACAACATGGTGACTGGCAAGGCTATATTACATATTAATCTGAAAAAAAAAATTATTTAAAGGCATTGTGCGCAGTGTGGGTGGATAATAAATGGGAAACGCTTCGAATTGGAAGTTAATTCGCTAAAATGAAATACCATCATTTCATCTCAAGACAATCCGAGCCGGTACCAAGATTTAGTTCTCTGTAATTGCAGATACACTAGTTTTAAAGAGCGCCAACCTTCAAGGATGGCGATTAACAAGATCGGAACAATTAACGATACCAACTTCAAGATATGTGGAATACCATTTTTAAGTGCTTTAAACCATTTTATTTGCCTAGGTATGATTCCGGGTTCGACCTCGGTGTAAAACGTGCAAAACTCACCATTCACGTAAATGGAAAAAGGTAAAACAAAAGAACACAGAAAAAAAACAGCTTACGAGTCTCGGAAAAACTTGTAGGATTTTACACCGAGATAAACCCAGATTCCCTACATAACAGGCTAATTCTAGAAAAATCTATTTTACATTTTAAAAATTACAGATTCCGTGCACATTTTCAATTTTAAGCCAAAAAAAACATCATCGAATTTACAACCTAATAGTTCCCTTTTATTCTACAATACATGCAATTACAGAGTATTTTCTAATTATATGCAACCATTAATTAAGTTTTCCTTCGAATAAAATAAAAATCTAAAACTTTTAACTCATTCAAGCCAAAGTTTAACCAAGTTTAGTTAGACTTCATGTATGCTGCTTTCAAAGATCTAAACTTGTAAATTGGTGTAAATGACGTAATAGAGCGGTTTTCAATAGTGTCGTAAAACCAAAACCAAAGTAGTTACTCTGACCAATCACAGAACTCGCAGACAATCCGATGAACCAATCAGAACTCGAACCAAATACATGTAGCCGGCGCCAAGCGCGGGAACGCATGCGAGCAAATCTAGATTGGATTTGGTTTTACTTCTGATTGGCTAATAAAGTGGCGCGAGATTTTTTAATCAATCACAAAGCGTAGCAATGCAAAACAAAGCAATTGCGAAATTACTTTCGACACTCAATTGAAAAGCGCTCTATAAACTTCACACATTAAGGAATTGTCTTTTGTTAAGAAACATTTAGGCAGACAAAGCGCGTTACAGGCAATATACTATAAATGACCTCGGAGTTCATAATTTATGCTAACTTTCCCTGTAAAGTCCTCTAAATTTTTCGATACGACTCTCGTAAAATCAACACCAAAAGTACTGGCCAATGGAAACAACAGAAGCCCATGTAATGAACCAATCAGAACTTGAAGCAAAAGCATACCACTGCTGCGCGGGGAAAAGTAACCTGCGACAAATGTGGTAAAAAGTACCTGCGCCTAGCGCGGGAAAACTCACGTGACCACCGTTTGTTTGGGTTTTGCAAATGACTGGCCAGGACAGCAGCATGTAAACTCTCATTGGCTAGACCAAGTTCCCCGTTTTTTAACCAATCACAAAACTTAGCAAAAACAAAGCTAGCACGTGACTTCTTTGAGCAGTTAATCAAAAACTGTTCTAGTGCAGTTTAGAAACTGTACAAATATTAATGGATTAAAAACATAAATGGCATTTTTCTCAGGCGCTAATCATGTCTCTTTTTACATCATAATTCTACATAACACGCGTCGTAAACCTAAAATCTATGTATTGCAATTATCTCTATTGATGCAATGAAACGAAATCATAAGAACCTTAGTGAACAAAACTTGCAGTTTAACCTTTAATTGCCCGCACTAATTAATTTCTTAAATCTTTGCAACTTCTAATGACCATCTCGGACAGTTATACCGTCATGAATTTCTTTTGTTTTTGGGCAATTTGTTCATATTGAAACTAGTCTCAACCCATTCTCTTCCCTAGCCAAGTTTAGAGCTAAACAAACATTTCAATTTCATTTTGTGAAACTTTTAACTCCAAAAAAGTACTGCTCAAAAGATCCTATTTTAATGGTTCAACTTTTAAGATTTTCAACAAAAATCACTGTGATACCGGTTTGACTTTCATACAAGAACAAGTAATACCTGTTTACTCTTACATGATGCCGGTCCAGATTCTCGTAACAGTGTTAAATTTGATTTAGATCCCCGGATCTAAACCAGAGGTCCAAATCCACTGGGACACGGGTACGAAAACATATAAACATATACCCGTCATGTAAGTGCAGTATAGGAGAATATTTAGTGACGTCATTGTTTACATTTTGCTTCATTAGCATACGAATTTACGTAGACAAGGCATCGTGCTAAATACAAATTGACTTCAAAAGTTGAAAGAGCTTGTTAAACTTAGTAATCCACAATTTTTATCTCATTTTGCGTAATGTTTAAGGAAATATCAAAACTGTAAAATTGTTTGGTGGCAAAAACATCTTCAGCTTTTAAACCAGCAACGGGGTTCAAATTTGCAGAGAAAGCTAATTGCGCAATTTCCTTGTAATATTTGGAGTGATTTTATTTGTGGCTCCTTCAAGAATGAGGTCCACATGCTAATTACGCAATAATTGTAAACAAAGATTATTTCACCTATAGCCATTGGACTCTTATAAAGAATGGGTGGAAAACATTCAGAAGAACTTGGGTGAGCTGAGAACGCGGGCTAAAGATCCTTTGAAGTTAATCTGACAATATATAAATTATAATTCTCTAATATGAGCTGATTATAATCCATAAGAATTATATTTTTCCCACTTTTCTTGGAGCTAGTGGAGGTGGAGGCCCATCGCCAAGCTGAGAAGGAAAAAAAGAGTTAGATAAGTAACAACTACTAGAAATTAAAAAATAGTAAAAAAATTTGGGAAATTTGGAAAGAAAAAGTTTTTGAAAAGCCTTTTAAGCGTAAAAACCAATCCCTTCACCTTAACATCCTATAGCCAAGAAGTAAAAAAAATCAGTGTTGTCTTGGTTCAAAACAGAGTCAAAAGAATCCACAGGGCAAGCCAACGTAACAGTCATTTACTTTACCGAGAACACGGGAGGCACGTGAAGGCCTGGGGTCCGGAAAGGAACAATTTTCCTTCCTCTCCCCTCCCCCTCTTCATTTTTTTGCTCCTTTTCGTGCTCCATGCCTTCACGGAACTCGCGCTCTCGGTAAAGGAAACAACTGCAACGCGGGCCTGCCCTAGGGCAAGTTTAGAGGCCATTATATATTACTTACGCGAGGTGGAAGCTGCGATGAATGTTGTTCTGGAAGCCTGAAACATAATAGAAAATAACTCAAACTGTCAGAAACTACCAGTTAGCTTACCAGCTAATTATTTCTTTTACGAGTTGGGGGGTGGGTGGAGGTTAGACGTGACCCCACCCAGTTTAAACGGCATTGCGAACTTTCTGTCTCCAATTCAATACAGAGAAAGAAGACAAGTCATGCCACCACTGAACCATATTAACCACAACGAAGATCATGCTTCTATGAGCTCAATAGGTGAATTATCTGGATCCATATGGTTGTATGACTGGTCTTCATGAACTGAAACGCCTTACTATTACTTCTGTGCTATTCGTCAGAATGCCAGACCATTGAAAACAAAAACATCCCTATTTACTATATTTGTTTTCATATTTGAGTGGTGGGCCTGTGAATTAGCTGGATAGCTAAGTGCTCGTCCACTATAAACAATATTTACATTTACATTTTTTGGGTAGTATTTATTCTCTACATGTCGAAATGCCTATAATCACAGTAACACATTTTATGAAGTTAATTTTATTTAACCCATGAAATGGACTATGGAGTAAGTCTTACTACATATTTTTTTTGTTATCCTTTGTCTGTTTTAGTCTAATAGTCACTGACTATGACAATCCATTTATTTTTTGAGCTGTTGAACCAAAGTAAAACCACTCTGTAAAGGATGATAGCTGGAAATAGAGCTGTCAAAGTTTACATTGGATAAATTAAACAAATCAGTAATCAAAATATGTTTCTTTTTTCTCTTCAGATCTCTGTTTCCTGCTTTAATAGTAGGGTTTTAGGTTTTACTTTTTCCCCAACCTTTTCACATTTTGCTCCTATAAAATGAATGTTGGGGCAACTTTGCTATCTGATTCTTAAATGCCAGCCCTTTGCTTAAAACAAATTATCTCTAACATAAACATTTTAGGGACAGACAAAGCAAATCCAGTGGCAATTTGCTCCTATGTCCCTGTTAAATTACAGCCCTGAATAGAATATTCTTCATTTTGCACTTTGTATTTTGTGTTATGATAGCAAGGAGAAAGGTGTATCAATATCAGGGGGTATATATGTCAGGGGATTGTTTCCAAGGGGATACCATAGATCACATTCTACATTCTTTATTCTTCATTTGGTTTTGATATCCGGGGGGGGGGGGTTAGATGTCAGGTGTAAATTTTCAAGAGGATAATATGGATCACATACTGCATTTTACATTTGGTGTTACATGTATGATATCAGGGGGGCAGGTGTATCAATATGAAGGGGGGAGGTCTATCAATATGAGGGGGGAGGTAGATGTCAGTTGAAAGTTTCAAGGGGATACCATAAATCACACACCTTGCAGGCGCTTTTTCAACAGGTTTGTAAGCCGGGATTGGAGATTGGAGAAGGGGCTTCAGTATCGCCTCCTTTCCTCACACTAGCCAAATTACCATACACTGCCAGCTGAGGCTAAGAAACGTAAGACAACATAGTGTTAGTCCTGTGTCATATCATGAAAAGAAGTCAGCTGAATGAATGGAAAATACAAACAATAAATAAAAAGGGGAAAATATCTCAATAAAATGATTTTCAAGGATATAGGAAATAGAGGTGCCAAAAAGCATTCCTTACATTGTCACTATTTAACCTTGCTGTCTCTGTGCTAATGTAATGTTGAATGGCTTTGTAGATGAACTCATACTGGGCCTAAAAATATAAAGTCCAAAATGAGTTAATACCTTAGTGCATGCAGTTTATATCTTGCCAAACTAAATACAAAACTATCACTGCACAATCAAACAGAGTAAAAATCGTAGGCAATCACAGGTTTTTGAAGGTTAGTGTTTACGCCTTGGTCTTGCACATCACACTATTTCCACAGACAATAAACTTTGCTCTGCATTGTATTTCTTCATGCAGGGGTAAAAATTAGTGCTGGCGAACTGTTTTTCAAAATTATAGGCTGCTTACTAGGTAAGAAATGAAAAACCACTCTCTGAGAAACAAATCAAAACTACAAGAGAGAACATTTTATAAGTTAACCCTAGAAACACATTTGGTCAATTGGCAACAGCTCAGAGACCTTGTTCAACTTTTATGCCCCGTTCACACCAACGGTTAAACATGTTTAAATGTTGTTTAGTTTAACTACGTTTTTAGCCTCTGTCTAGAACGTTTTGAAATGTAAATGACTCAAACTACCTGGAATGGTAATAAAGTCAATGAAGTTTCTTAAAGATTTCACTCCAAATCACTCCAAATATTACAGGAGGTTAGGAGGTGTTTTTCTAAACGTGTTCTAAAATAAACAACATTTAAACATGTTTAAGAGTTGGTGTGAGTGGGGTATAAAACAATGCACCGGTAGTTGCACAATCAACCCTTAAGGATTTAAAAACAAACCTACCTCTGTCTGAACCATACCAGATCGTTGGGCTCTTACATTCTGGATACTCTTAGAAATATCAATTTCACAGTCAAGACCTGCATTGGTGAAGAAGAACAACACTCAGCTTAGTTTGCTTGCCAATAAGAGCTCCATCAAGCTCTCATCTCATTAACCTTCTATTCACACAGGGACTGGCATAGATTTGGCAAGATGCAGGATACACGAAATCCCTTCATACGACCACCCAATTATTACAAGCACTTTTGGGGGGCACAAAAAAGTGGCCCCTCAGTCATTTTTAACCCCTGAATATGCACAAGCATAATGAACAGGTTATCAGTAACGGTGGCTAATTCGCTCACTCGCTCACTCGATCCATCACTCAGATGTAAACTTTTTCCACATATCTACGTTAAAATAACAAAATGTGGCCTAGGCGATTAGCCAAATCCTAGATAGTGTATAGTGGGTAAACGATGGGACAATAGAGCCGGAGAGAGCTGGAGGATGCGAGTTCAATTCTCGCCCAGGGTGGATTTTTTTTGTTTTGTATTTTCGAACTGAAAATTACTGGGGTTTTAAATGTTTTTTTTTTTGCATAATTTGTCAAAAGTCGTTACATTTAATTTTAAAAAAAACCCACAATATTGTGTTACCATTAGTATTTTGTATTCACAGGTTAGCTCACAGGAGCCTTGGATCTTATCTGAAAAACCTCATTAATCCAACCAACTTGTTAACACTTTTACTCCCCTGGAGTCAATTATGGAGACATGTAGTGCAGTTCTAACTTTTGAGTCTGTGAACAAATTCCTGTGGTGCGACCATTCAAATGAAACCTCTTTGGCAGTACTTTTGCATACCATTTTCTTTTCCACAATTTACAAAAAAATGAATTTTTGTTAGACTTTGATTTTTGACGCACTTGGGAGTGGAAGGATTAATGTGACTTGATTTTTACGGCCCAGCGGTAGTCGTATTAAAGGGGTTCCACTGTATTATGAAAATGTTCAGGGCTGGATACAGAAACGAAATACAGGGGTGGGGAATGAGATGTGTTCTCTTTTGTAGAAGCAATGGAGCATCAAAATCTGTGTCAGGAGGAAGTAAGTAATTAAGTAAGTAACCTTATTAATATGGTCTAATGCACTTAGCTCATTACAGTATTGTAAGTATCACTATTTTCCAGGTATTGCCACAAACAAAAACAAAAGAAAAACGATAACACTAAGATATGATATAAAAATCAGAGAATATGTACAGGGAGGAGGAGGAAGGATCTGCAAAAACAGCAAAATTTAATGTTGCAAACCCAAATTATTATGTTTTTTTTTAGCTTGCATAAATATAATCAAAGCAGCATCCAGTACCATGTTTCAATGAAAAAAAGAACATGCCCAGGGTTGGGGAGCGGGATTATTTTTCTTTGTTAAAAAGAGGGTGATTATTAAAGGGCGGTGATTATTTGAGGAAATACAGAAAGAAAATTTCAATTTTTTTCTTTTAGATATACAGGAACTTACTGGGGTCATCTTCCAGTTCATTTGTGAATAGAAAGCTTAATGACATCCACATACGTAGGAGTCAATTTTGATTAAAATAGTGTGATGTAAGGAGTTCAATACCTTGTTCTCTGATCATGTTGACCAGGTTATCTATTACAATGAATGTTCCAGTCCTTCCTATTCCAGCACTGAAAATACAGAAAAAAGTTTAAAACCATGCAACTGAAACTACAGTGCAACCCGGCCTAACGGCCATCCCGTTTGTACAGCCACTTCGTTATTACAGCCACTTTTTCATGGCCTGGAAAAAAGCTTTTTACTCCATATCACCCTCATTAATACGGCCACCATGTTTATACAGCCAGATTTTGGTGGCCAAATGGTGGCTGGATTTATGGGGCTTCACTGCACAGCAATTTATGTGACACTGACAAGGTCTAACAGAGATGTTCTCAATTGAGTGTCATAAAAACAAAAGGAAGGTAAATAATTAGGCAATCCAATTGGTTTTCCTTTTGCCTGGTTGGGGTGGCATAAGTTTTTGTAACCAAACATATGGCATAATATTTACCAATTGAGTGGTCTGGCCGGCCAGTTCTAACAAATGGTTGGCCCCTTAAGACATATCAATATGTGAAGCTTTTGAGTGATTTACCTGCCGTGAACGATCATTGGCCCAGCGATGGGAATGGACTGCTGTCTCGAGTCAACATCATGAAGAAAATGTAGCAGTGGACTTGGATCCTTGGGAACGTGATGATTTGGCCAACCAGTGTAATGAAACTGGTATATTGTACGAGGTATTGCCTGTTACATGATATAAGCAAAGAATAGGTCTACGCTTTTTTCGTTTGTCTCACGATGGAGTCACTTTAAGATGTTGATCGCGACGTTTCGACTGCTATTACTGCTAGTCTTCATCAGGCGATGAGGTCGATTGGTTACGTGTCAAAGAATGTTGGAATTCAGTTCAATTCCTTCAAACATTATGGGGTAACCATAAATGGACCAAAAATCCCATTCAGGGAGGGGTGGGGTGAGAATAGAAGGGCTAAAAATTGGCAGTCGATGTGCAACTATGTTACCCACCCCCCCCCCCCACACACACACACATCCAAGTAACTAAGAGTCAATGGACAAAATTCTAACAACATTCCCTACTCACATCATCCTCCGATGTCAACTCAAACTGCCTGAGTGCATACTCAGTATACTCAGTCTCCTTCATGTGTCTGACGTGATATGGTCCGATATCTTTGGTGGTGTCAGGATCAGGCCAGTAATGTGTGCACAGGTTCTGTAAAATGACACAATGGGATGACAAAATCAGATTACATTGTAAAATATGAACTGTGTCGTATATTATAAAGCTGGTATTTTACTACTTAGTTTTAACTGAAGTTGCTTTTTAAAAATTGGTCATGTTAATGCAAATCACCATCACTAGAACGTTCATATGGAATATTTACAGAATAATGTGCTTTTGACAAGGAAAACATGTCATAAGTCATGACATGTCATGTCATGGTTATAAATTAAACATATCAAAGTTGACCCTCAGTTAACAGAGGCATGTTGGTGTATTGGTTAGCACACTGGACTTCAGATTGGAAGTCTCTGTTGTCACATTATTTAATTTCCTCAGACAAGAAACTTTACTCCACATTGTCTCTCTTTCCACCCAGGAGTATAAATGGGTACTGGCGACAAAACGCTGGGGTTAACACTGTGATGGATTAGCATCCCATCCAGGGAGGAGTAGCAAATACTTCTAGTTGCTCTACACCATGGAGAGCAGTTTAAGCCGAGTAGGCCACCTGTGGTTCCTATGCAACTTTATCTTTATTTCAGCTAATGGACAACTTTAACATCAGCAAGTTAGCTGTTGAAGTGCCTATCACCCCTAGAAAGTTATTTTCAGAATCAACTCTGTGTACATTGAATAGTTGAATGGTAAAATATTTCTTGTTTTGAACGTTGTGTTAGTGAGTTATAGAGATTTGAATTTACAAAATGCTAATTAGATGACGTCAACCTGGGAATCGCTTATTATACAACTACTTGTTTTCACCTACAAGTAATATTTTTTATGAATCAATTGACTATCCACAGTTTATTTCAAGCTGTAAACTGCGCATTGTAAATTGGCGTAAAAATAATGTCAAATTCCCGGGTTGACATCATCTAATTAGCATTTTGTAAATTCAAATCTCTATAACTCACAAATGCGACGTTCAAAACAAGAAATATTTTACCATTCAACTATTCAATGTACGTAGAGTTGATTCTGAAAATAACTTTCTAGGGGTGATAGGCACTTAACTAGTACATGCACTAAAAACTATCTTCAGAAATGACTGAGAACTTACCCTTCCCCTCTCAACTTCTCTTGTGGTCATGACAACAATTTGACTATTCTCCTGAAAAACCATTTTCCAGAAATCTTCAACGGTGCTTGGAAGGCAACCTTGAGCTGCAATGTAACGCTTGGATGCTTCATCTGTGTCACTAGGCTGCAATTAAAAAATAATATTCAGTACTTTTCAAGGCTGCTTTTTTCCTTCATGGCCACCTTGAGTTGTAGATAATAGCAGACTTTAGATCGGACTATGAGTATGAGATTGAGTACGAGTACAACTTTTAAAACCTAGTTCGCATGCTCTAAATAACCATTTACCACACATTTTATACCTAGAGTCTTCTTATCTTCTGGTCTGCAACAGGAAGAACCGACAGCTCTTGGGACATGACTGGCTTTAAATTCAAAAGTCGTACTCGTACTCAATCTCGTACTCGTACTCAAATCTAAAGCTCCCTATTTGTGAGCAATGTAACGCTTGGATGCTTCATCTGTGTCACTAGGCTGCAATTAAATAATAATATTCAGTATTTTTCAAGGCTACTTTTTTCCTTCATGGCCACCTTGAGTTGTAGATATTTGTGAGCCTGCAACAATGATAATTGTAATGATAATGCCTCTATACACCATAAAATACAACTTATAAGTCCTGGGTTTATACAATTTTACCTATACTTCTTCAAGTGGATTTATTTGGCTGGGAAAAAAAATAATATATTGTGATAGAGAACCGTTGTTTAGTTAATTTGGTGTAAATGTTTGTAAAGAATTGCCATTAAAGTGCTGTGGGGTTCTTATACCTGGTATAACTGGAATAATGTTTTGTTACCAAACTGGTGGGCTTATAAGCAGGAGGGCTTACAAGCGGGGGCTTGTAAGAGGGTCTAAAATAGGGTTTCGCAATCCTGCTTTCCGCCACAATCTTTTCTTTCATCCCACCATCCCGCTTGCTTTGAACATGTCATCCCTGATCCCGCTTCCAAAATACTTTTTAGCATGACAACGGTCGCAGTTTTTCCAGACAAGACGCGAATTTCCGCGGGCTAATGCGAGTGTGTATAATATGCGAGCCAGCGAGTCAGCGAGCCATGCGAGTCAACATGCGAGCCATGCGAGTCAACATGCGAGTCATGCGAGCCATGCGAGTCAGTATAAAATAACTTTTTTTAAATTTTAATGTAACTATTCTAAAGATTGCTGCCATGCTTCTCGAAGTTATAAAAATACTATCCGAATACTAAGCAGTTGTCGGTTTCCTTGTGGCAAACTCTGGCCAAAGAAACCGCCATCTACGCAGGCTATTACGTTTAGATTATTACGTTTAGATGGTGGATCTTTTTACATAAAGCCCTGATGCCAACTGATGCCAACACTACAAATTCTCCTTCCGGTCTCTGAAGCGTGCAGACTGGTTGGAATTTACTCGCGCATACGTAATTTCCGATCCTAATATGCATGTTGACTTCTCTCTATCCAAAGGGTGAGCCATAAAAGGGATGACTCAAAAGGACCTTATTAAATATCCTTTGCAGTACAGTCTTTGGATCAGGGAAAACATCGTTTGATGTTAGTGTTGAATATTTAATGAGGTCCTTTTCGCCATCACCTATCCAAATTGCGTTTAACGCGATTTTGAAAAAAAATCTGTCAAGAGATAAAAAAATTTACCAACGAATTCTAAAGTGGTTTTTCTTTAAAATTTCTGGCAGGTTTTTTTTTCAAAGCTGAAACTCAGGTAGAACACAGGGGTCAAAAGCCGTGTGCAAAATTTAAACAGAATTCACCGTGGAATTTTAAGGAAAGTTAAAGAGTTGTCTGTTTCGAGGCCCTACTTGGGGCGCGTTCGTTTGGGATCAATCCGGAAAAAGAATATTCCAGAATGTATTCCCGCTATAGTAGCAGAATATATAACGGGAATGAAATCCAAGTATTCCGGAATGAGAATAGTTCCCAAGGGAACACTTACTTGCATTATTCCGACTTTTTTGTGTTCAATGGGTATCTCAATTTGAGGGACTTTCTAGTCAATGCTCACAACTGATAGTTAAGGCAAGGTTCGCGCGATTGAGAAAGTTACAATTTTTTAAAGCAGTGCATTCTTGTACGGCCGGTTTTGGCCGGTGTAGGAGCCAATGGGTTAAAGAAAATTTTTTCTTTGATAATCAAGTACTTTATTCTCACAACCTTCTCGTGGGTATGAACATATGTACTGATACAGTGAGGAGAAATTTGGTGCTGATAACTGTTGGGCTAAAAGGGTTAAACTGTCCCAAACGTTGCTTTCATGCCAAGACTGCTATGCTTGCATGCCATTATTTTGTTAGAATCTTCACTGACTACATCTGAACTTGTGGATTAATTTTCAATTTTCATTAATTTTTTTTCAATATATACATTTGGTCACTGAATTAGACGACTATGAACTGTAACAAACAATATAGACAGATAGATATCTGTAGAAGTATAAGTGGTAGTAAATCAAAACGTTCCAAGGCTAAGTCTCTGTTCTTGCGTTAAATCTGGATCCAAATGCAATGTCATTTGAGATGGACAAAAAGGAATAATAAATGAATTTCTTGGCATTTTTTTATAGTTGCCTCGCATGACTCGCATGACTCGCGCGACTCGCATGGCTCGCTGGCTCGCAGTTTGTCAAGACCCAGCTAATGCATTACAACCTCGGTGTTTGTTTACGGTAAACAGCAGCAGTCATTTTAGTTTGGTAAATTTATCCGCTTTTGACGAAGGCCCTCCATCACACCAAACTTCAAAATTTAAAAAACATTTCAAAACATGCCTACATAGGGGTTACCCATGAAATCTGATAGAGAAGGTTGTATGGAATATTCGGGATGCGGAGTGTGGAGTGTGAAAAACGCGGAGTGTGGAAAACGCGGAGTGTGGAAAACGCGGAGTGTGGAAAATGCGGAGTGTGAAAAATGAGTGTGGAAGATGAGGAGTGGGGAAAATATGGAATACGTATTTTTGTGGAAAAACATAAAATATAAAGTAAAACTAAACGAATTTTTTTTTTCTACAAGGCAACTTTTGCAAGTTTTGAAATTCACAATCTCTATGTAAATGCTGGAATTTAAATAAATAAATAAATAAATAGGAATTTCAGTGGAATCCACGAGGTGGAATTTCAGTGTTGTTATCTCAAAAGAGACGGTCTAGAGTAGATAGAACCTGGCGATAGAGCACGTTTTGAAGCTGCGCCGGCATTCTTTTGTAACGAAATCTTCGACGACATTGTTTGCATAGCGTCTGGGCAATGTGCATTGCTCAATTACCACTACTTCAATTAGAGCTGCCTGGAAAATGTTACTAAGGAGAATATGCATTTTCATGACAATTTTATACAATACTTAAAAGTGGAATATGGAAAATCTGTCTGTTTGGAAGAATTACTGAAGGTGACTCTCGCTATTACAGAACTGTTTCCAATCACAAATGAAATAGTGATATCCAAGGTGACTATTATAACGGGAGATCAAAGGCCCGGGGCATTGATTTACAGTGCTGACTTCACGAACACCTATTATCATCCTAACTTCTTGTATATTCAGCGCAAAAACCCAATGTTAAATGCCGGCCTTGTTTTTATTGAGAAGTCCATTTACAGAGGGCTGGATTTTCACCAATCTAAAATGCTATAACAATAATATGATTTAAATATAAATATATGCAGTTAAGATGATCAGGCTGTTTTCTGTATGCATGTATGAAAATACCAACTCTTTAGAGATAACAACACTAATTCCGGTATTTATATAGAGATTGCGAATTTCACTGAAAACTTGAAAAAGTTGCCATGTAGAAAACAATTTCAGTTTTAGCTTATATTTTATGTTTTTCCACAAAATACGTAATCCTCATTTTCCACACTCCTCGTTTTCCACACTGCGTGTTTCACACTCCGCACTCCACATCGCATATTCTACAATTACAATTAATTACAATTACGGAAGATCCCTCTGTTAAAATTACATGAGACCAGTGTTAACATGCGAATATTTTTACAAGTTTACTGGAGACAAATGATGGACAAAATCTAACGACTAGATTTTCTGAAAATAAACGAAACCAAATATTGCAGGCTGATTTACGCGACACCGCTTCATTCGGATTGACTTCTGAAATGATTTCAAAGGAATGACAGGATAGAAAAAACGGTTAAGAAAATCAAGAATTCCCACATCACCGCCATGAAAATGACGAACTTCCCGCTTCCCGCTCACTTCTAACCATCCCACATCCCGCCTTCAAATTTTCTTTCATCCCGCATCCCGGCAGCGAAAAAGGCTCATCCCGCATCCCGCCAACCCTACGTTAGGCGCTCTTGTAAGTGCCATTTTATTGAAGCACAATTTTCATGTGTATATGTTCAACTGCACTTTATAATGTTAACTCAGTGGTGAGATTAGACTTCAGCATGTTAAAGTGCAATTGGCAGCTGCTACTGATCCATTTATGTCACTGGGGACATTTATGTCAGTGGGGACCATTCCCCTTCTCTGAACATTGATGTGGGTTCTTCTTCCCCTACCAAATTTTAGTATGAGAAGGTGTAGGAGACAAGGCAAACCACAAGTGCACAGTTTTGAAAATTTGCCGTGAGGGCACAAAAACTTTAACAGCACGAGATTTATGAAGAAAAATAAAAACTGATCAAGTTGCATTTCCAAGTCTGAGTGTTTTTTTCGTAATTAGTGTGACATATATTACCGTTGCCCCCTCCTCCCCCACACACCACCCCTACAAAGTCTGTCTAGTGACAATATATTATTAATTTTATATTGCCTAACTAATGAAATCAAACACTAGCAACTAGGCTAGTAAACTGAGAAGTTGGTCTCGACCCATGACGGTGGCTATGATGACAATGATGATGATGACGACAAGACACATACGTACTTATGGCAACATTTAATTGGTTTCAAACAAGAGCATGCAGGAAATCATGGCCAAGTAGGGAATGTGAATAAAAGGTCACACAATCTGTTAAAAAACACAACTGTTTCTTGAGTGTTTCTTCAGTTATACACTTACCCCAACAAAGTTAGCATTGATGTAGTCTGATCCAACAACATTTGGGTCACCCCCTCTCAAAACGACTCGACTGTGATCAACTGCATGAAAAAGAAAAACAAATAATATAAGAAATTATACATGTAGTGCACATAAGTAAAGGATTGTCATGTACATGTATGTTCATGAGTGAATTTCTTTAGACCTTATCCAAAATGATGGCCAATTTATTATTCTTTTATATTTATGTTAATCAGCCTCATTGTCCTTGTTAGCATGTACAAAATTCAACAGAATTTTTACTTAAAAAGGTCTATATTTTTAGAGTGAAACATCTGCTTAACAGTCATGAGTTGTAACTGCCAATAATGAAATGAGAAATTAAGTTTTCACTTCATTGTGAACTAATAAATGGCATTATTAAATTCAATAGATAAATGTTTTTACTTGTATTATGATGCACAGCTTTATTTTAAATAACTGTCAACTTTACTGAATTCTGTACCTAATAAAGTATATATGTATCTATTATTGGCATGACCTAGGATATGAACATGGGACTACCATGTTGCAAATCCATCTAGTGATCAGAGAGAAGGACTTGAACTCAGGACCTATGGATTGCAAGTCCAGCAATTAAATCACTAGCTCATGCCACCTCTGCTAATTAGTATTTTGGATCAAAAGTTAGGAATACTAATAAGCTTCATTGCTATTATTCTTTTATAGGAATGCTAAAAGATGCATCCTGTCAATTTTATGAAGGAGTCTCCCCCCCCCCCCCCTACAGGTGCAACAATACAGACAAATTTGAAATGACCAAACAAAAAAACAATGTCTCACATGGTAAGATGTTCTTGTATCTGTTCTTGGCCTTGTTTTCAGGTCTCTCCCCTTCCTTCCTGCTGTAAAGATGTTCACACTTTTGCATCTGAAGAACCTGTGGAATGCAAAAAGATGATTTAAAAATATTGGGCTGAGACAAAACCACGACTGGGTTAATTTAGAGAGTGCACCATCAACAGGTCACATACTGATTATACATGCTGTTGTTCACTGTTGTTCTGTCTTCGAGAAATTAGTCATTTTCTTGTAATCCCTTTTCAAAATTCCTTGAAAAAAAACTGTCTCGAAACTCAAAACTTCAAAAACAATGAGGATCCAGGATTGAGTTTCAAATTTCGAGTCGAGACTGTCAACTTACATTAAATGTTGACCAGTACTGTAACTGTCACTGTCTGCAATTTGTCACTCTCACCTCAAACTCCTCATAGAAGCCATTCTTTCCAAAGACATTTTGTTTTTGTAGCTCTTTAACTCTGTCCTCGATAGCTGCTGCATTGATCCTTGTTGCATTGAATGGCTAAACAAACATTGATGTGAATTTATTATAAATAGAACAGCACAAAAAGTTGAGCGTGGTTCAGCATTTTACGTTTACATGAGCTGTCAATAGCTCACTTCTTATTTTATTTACACGCATAAAGCCAATTAAAATTATGTCAGTACGTAGGTATAAATTGTCACAACAGTGAATATCCACCTTAGGGGGCTATGTCGCAAAGTGTCATGCAAGCTTGCAAACTTGAAAAACGTCTTACGCCATTGCCATGGAAATCAGCTACAATCCATTCAATCCTGAGGTGTTGTGTACTCCAAAATTTCTCAAATTGTTCACACATGTAAATAATTGGTTATTTTCCTGAGTTTGGAATCGTACAGCTCAATATCTCAAAGTCTAAAAGTACGCAGTGGAAATGAACAAAGGTTCTTATCCGGACCAAGTTAGTTGTTGGGTCTCTTTGGAATCAAGCAAGAAGTTATCGGATTCTCCTTGCTTCTAGCACCATTCTGCAGCCCAGTCAAAATGTTTTTGAGTAGTAGACAAGATGGCTGGAGTAGTAGGCAGCAGAGGCCACAAGCTTGCTTAAACACCATCTTGTTTGCAACTGCAAGAGCATTCACCGCTGACCATTCACCTGGCTCAATTTCCCACATAATGTTCAAGGCATTCCAAGGCCCCAGTAACCCTGTCACTCAGCACGCAAGGTTTGTTTGTGTGCGGCTCGATTCACAAGAAACAGTATTTTATGTTTTTGTTACAATTTCAACTAGAAGAGACCTCGTATTTGTTGTTAATGAAGTTTAGTGTATAGTAGGCGGCAAATATTTCGTTGTAGGTGGCAAAATTGCCGGCTGCCGGCACATTTTGACTGGGCTGATTCTGGTATGTTTTGAATGCTCTAACTTGATTTTACTGTGCTGCCTGATTTGGGAAGCTTTCACCTAAATACCGACGTCGCTTCTTCACAATGTTCTACTGCGAAGCGATTCACTGTAGGTCCTGTAGCAATTAAAACTTGCTGGCCGGCCACACCAGGTGAACACAGATTAATTTAGCCAGCCCATCTAAGAATTCAACTGAATTGTCTTTGATGTCTCATTGCAAGGATGAAAATTGGATTTTTGTGACAACTGTGATCTTTGTATCTTTTAAAATAGCTGTAGTTCTCATCGTGTATTATGTGGTAGTTGAGAGTTATGAATAAAATTTGTTTGTCTCGACAAAAATAGCATCCTTCAGTAATAAAACCTAGTCGGTTTAGAAACTTCACTTTGCAATTTGTTATTACCAAAGACAAACACAATATTTTACATTTTTTTTATTCGCTTGACAGAGAGCAATGAAAATTTCTGGACTTGATTCAAAACCGATCAAAACAACTACCACAGCTACATGACCTTGCTTGAGATCACTTGCATGTGTTATTAAACAGATTAAATTCAAACTACTTAAAACTAAGCTTTAAAGATACAAGCCACTTACGAAAATCTCTTCAGAAAATATGTACATATACACTGTATAGCATTAAAATCAGAAAGGTTTAATCCACAAACATCCAAACATTGCCAATCCACATATATAATAAACTCATACAAAAAATTCATGCTATGCGATACCGTTGTAAATACAATACAAAGGAGTGTGTTTGTAATAAAAAAAGAGAGAAGTATGTAAAACTTACTGTTTTAAGCTGCACGGCAGTGCCAGACTTTTCCACCATGGGATTTTTCTTGTAATGTTCCACCAGATCTGTCAAGTCATCAAACTTCTCTCCTCCACCCACGTCATATTTTCCATCCTCGATATGGTGACGTATCATAATATGCGTGATCCTGTCTTCCAGTCTAATTTAACATACAGAAATTACATTTCAATATTGTTACTCATTTCTAAAATCAAAGGCTCATATGCACCAACTCATAAATATGAAGACCCTCCCCTTGCCTGATTACAAACACACTCCATGCCTTGCTTCCATCCTAAAATCCCGTCTCCATGGGTAATGCAGTTGACTATTACATGTACATATTGTGCACTCAATGTTTACAGCTGATCGAGCGAGTGATCAAGTGAAATTTATATCCAAATGCTACTGCATGCTCAACGCTTCATGTATTGACAAGTTGAAAACAGTGGTTAACTTGTAACTATAAGGAGAAATTTGGTCCTCTCAACAATTAAAGAATCAAATACCAATGTCATCCTCATCGAACTTCAAAAATTAACTAAAACAGTGAGCATCATGCATTTATAATTTAACTTGTGACCAAGAAATATTCTACCTCCATTAGAGCCACAATAAATAAATAAATAATTTATTTGAGGTTTTAAACAAACATTAAAACTTACAAGGTACTTATAAAATAGAGTTAAAAACTTTCTAAACACTAGATACTGCAAAAAAAAAAAACCATGTCCCCTAAAATAAGTTATTGCTGTGGAGCGAGTGCAGCAAACGAGCATCAACATAATCTGGATTATACAGAAAGTATGTAAGCTAGGACGAATTCTCAAATTCATCACTTTTAGCCAGAATGCATTGCATTTAGCCAGAATGCACCACGTTTAGGCAAAATGCACTCAACACCAACAATAGCAAGTGGAGCCTCATGCACAAGAACAATAGCCAAAGTGCCATTTTGCTTACTAGTGTTAAAGTATTTGTCGACTATTAAGAAATCAGAGAGGATCCACAAGGATAACGAAACAAGATGTTTACTAGTACAGTAATCCAAGATGGAGACTACACAAGCAATCGCTTAGGAACCGCGCGCTGACTTAGTATATGCAGCTGGGGACATGCCATGACATCCCCCTTACAATACAACAAAATGACTGACCATATGAAGCTAAGGTCAAAGGTCTATAACTGTAACAAAAGAAAAAGTCTAACAATGTTTATGTAATATCCATAAATGTTCTACAACCGGGAACAGTAAACATTATCCTCTTGAGTTGGATGAAACTTGAGTCCTTGTGAAATGTAAATCACTTAAGCAAGTCCTTTAACTATAAGCTCGAAGAGCATATGAACTTCAATATAAACTAAATAGCCTTAGAACCATAATGTTTTTCATAAATCAGGAACTTAAATAAGAGTCACTCAGCGAAACGGCTGGGTTTGATCACTGTGCACCCACTCCTTGTTCGGTAGGGCTCAATATGGGTTGGGCTCCCTGGAATGGAGGTAACATCATTAATGGGGCTTGGCGTGACAGTGGTGCATGCAGGCTCCTCAGATTTTGGAGCATTGGGTAGAGCCTTAACAGGAGGTTCCTCGGATCCTGAAATTGTGGTGTCATCATCTCTTTCGCCTCGCGGAGGAGCTGACGGGCGAAGGTGACGCCTGTTGCGTCGGAGGTTTGAACCAGATTCTGTCTGCTTAATGTAGGAGCGGGGTTCTGGTCTCCTGCACTTTACAGTCCCTGTGATCCATTTCTTTGTGCTTTGGTCCTGTATGGACACATGCTGTCCAGTTGCAAGGGGACTAAGGTCATGCGCATTTCTGTCATGGTAATACTTCATGTTCTCTTGGCGTTCTATTAGCTTCTGGGTTACGTGGTCACAGTCAGGTATTTGATTCTTTATTCTGACGGGAAGATTAGACTTGAGCTTGCGCTGGAATAGCAACTCTGCTGGGGATGGTAGCTCTGAGTCTGCTGGGGATGGTAGCTCTGAGTCAATTGGAGTGGATCTGAGACAGAGCATTGCCATGGTTGGGTCTTTTCCACTTTTCTGAGCTTTGGCAAGAGTGTGTTTGACAGTCTGAACTTGTCGTTCAATAAACCCATTTGACTGTGGGTATCTTGGGCTTGAGGTTACATGGCGGAATCCCCATTCTTTAGAGAATTCTTTGTAGCTTTGGCAGTCATAATGCAGTCCATTATCTGAGATAATAATTTCTGGTACTCCTTGTTCTGACAAGACGGATTTGGTAAGACTGACAAGGGTTTTGCCCGTGGACTGCCCACTGGGTACCTTCCTGATTATAGGGTACTTGGAGTAGTAGTCGCATATGAGCAGATATTCGTCCCCATTCCAGAAGAACAAATCAGTTCCAATGACCTGCCAAGGGCTTGTGGGAATTTCATGTGGCTCCAGTGTTTCATGTGCCTGTGACTTTAGACTTTCTTGGCATATTTCACATCTCTGTACCCTGGACTCGATGTCTTTATTGATGTTTGGCCAGAAAACACAAGATTTTGCACGCAGTCTGCATTTGTCAACACCTTGATGAGCCTGATGTATTCTTTCAATGACATCGCTTCTTTGTGACTCTGGGATAATGACTCTCTCGCCTTTGAGGATAAGTCCATTTTCAATGGACAGCTCATCACGATAGGCCCAATACTCTCTTAAGGGCACTGGGACTTCTTTCCGTTTCTCAGGCCAGCCAGCATGGATGATTTCTCTCAGGGCTGATAGTACAGGATCTGCTGATGTGTCTTGTTTGAGTGTGTCCAACTTAGCGTCAGAGAACTGTACCAGGCATACCTTTCTATGTAGGTCCAATGTGTCTACAGTGGGTAAAGGGTTGAGCCTTGACATTGGATCTGCTAGCACCATTTCAGTACCAGGCTTGTATTTGATTACCATATCGTACCCTTGTAATCTGAGTAACATGTGCTGAAGCCTTGGGGGTGCAGCTGTTAAATTCTTTAGATGGATCATTTCGAGCGGCTTGTGGTCTGATTCTACTGTGAACTGCTTGCCAAATAGGTAAGAATGAAACTTCTCACAGGCCACAACGACTGCCAGCATTTTACGCGCTATATTTGCATATCGTTTTTCAGTGTCTGTAAGTGCTCTTGACGCAAATGCAACAACTCTGCCTTCCTGTACTAGTGCACTTCCGAGACCACTGAGGGAGGCGTCGACTTGAATAATTGTATCCTTTTGTGGATCAAAGTAGGTGAGTGTCACTTCCTGATAGATTGACTGCTTGATAGCCTGAAAAGCTGCATTGTGGGACGAAAACCACTGAAAATCAGCATCTTTTTTGAGCAAGTTCCTCAGAGGCTCTGACATTGCAGACAGATTTGGGATGAATGGGGCCATGTACGTTGCTATGCCAAGAAACGATTGGAGCTCCTGGGCACCCTGTGGTTCTGGAATGGCCTTGATGGCTTCCACTTTCTCTGGGTCCGGGTGAACTCCTTCTGCATCATACACCACTCCGAAGAACGTGATCCTGGACTCTTTAATCTTGCATTTATCCAGGTTGAAAACCAGCCCATGTTGCCAGGCAACCATCATCAGGTTGTGTAAATTCGCATCATGCTCTGCTTCAGTTGGACCATGTACTGCGACATCATCAGCGATCCCGACTGTTCCAGGGCATTTCTCAAGAATAAAATCCATCTTCTGTTGGAAGATATCTTGGCTAACACACAGTCCAAAATGCAAACAGGTAAATCTGAACCTTCCAAATGGGCTGTTGAAAGTTGTAAGATAAGATAACTCTTCGTCTAGTACTACGGACCAGTAGCCATGACGGGCATCTAATTTTGAGAATACTGTGCTGCCATTGAATTTGTGGGTGATCTCTTCAAGAGTTGGAGTATGGTGATGGCTTCTTTTAATGGCTTGGTTTAGGTCTTTAGGGTCCAGGCACACTCTCCATCTCCCATTTGATTTCTGGGAATATGCAACACTTGACACCCAGTTGGTGGGCTCAGTTACTGGCTTTATAACTCCAAGACTGACCATTTCATCAAGTTCCTTCTTGATGTCATCTTTAATGTGAATAGGGCATTTCCGTGGTGCATGAATCACTGGTAACACACTGGGGTCAGTGACGATGTGGTACTCCCCTTCAAATTTGCCGATGCCGTTGAAGCGGTCAGGATACAACATCTGAAGGTCACCCTTGTTATTTACTGGTGGTGCTGGGCAGGATGCCTTGTTGGTGTTTGTAGTGATCTCACAGTGCAACTCCACCAGCTTGAGTTTGCATGAGGTAGGGAGACTGCAGATCGCAGGGCCGTTGACATCAGCGACATAAAACTCAGCCACAGTTTTGTTATCATGGTATGAACATTTAATGGAACATATGCCATGTTGGGCTATGGTAGTGCCATTGTAAGCAGTAAGTTTGGTCTGGGTTGGTTTTGTGTCTGTCGGGAAACCATTCTCATCCAGGTGATTTGGGAACATATTTCCATAGATTTGCAAAGGCAAAATGTTTCCTTGTGCCCCCGTGTCAACTTTCACCTTCAGCATAACATTAGAATTGTCAATATCTGGCAGTTTCACCTTGATTTTTGCAAAGGCTTCATCTCTCTCTACGCCAATGTCAGTACTATCGACCCTGATGGTCTCGAATAACAGCTCCTCAAAATCTGAGCTTACTTCTTCTATTGAGTGTATCTTGCTCTTCTTTGACTTGTCTTGGGCTCTTGGCCTTCAACTTGCGGTCGAGACGATGGTCTGGTCTGTCTATCTTGTACTTGTTTATTCCTGCAAACTTGCTTCCAGTGGTTGTATAACCTGCATTTCCTGCAGCGTGTGCCATATGCTGGGCATTTCTTTCCATGGTGAAGTCCACAGGATATAGGTCGCCTTTACCTCCTCCTTCTTGTTTAGTGGTCCATTAAATATCAGCTGACAATATTGTTTGAAAGTTTTAAAAGTGGTTGGCAAATCAGTGTCGTTCCAATCCATGTGAGGCGATTTGATTCCGGATAGCTCACCCATATTTGTACAAGTGTTGACCGGTATAGAGATATCGAACTCAGCGAAGTAGTTTCACGCTACGAACAGTTGGCGTTAGAAATCCTCGTCCATCGGTTTCATCTCAATGTTCCAGTCACCAAAATGGCTATTGGCGTGTGTGTCCGTTTCTTCGCTGCCACCATGTAAAAGTATTGGGCGACTATTAAGAAATCAGAGAGGATCCACAAGGATAACTAAACAAGTTATTTACTAGTACAGTAATCCAAGATGGAGACTACACAAGCAATCGCTTAGGAACCGCGCACTGACTTAGTACATGCAGCTGGGGAACTGGGAACTAGCCATGTCATGACAACTAGCACGCCATTGTTTTTACTGTGCAATATGAGACAAAAGAACATTTTAATAAGGCATACCGTGTTAAAGAAATTTCCTTTTGTTTATCTTATTTCCCAGAGCATTCACTATCTATTCAATATACTAGTTAGTAATTTGTTGGACTAATTGGGAGTAATCTGGCAAGCAATTTCAAATCAGCTGAGTGCTCAATTATCCCTGAATTATATTGTTTGACACAAAGTAACTAATTAATTACTAATCAATCGCATCAATAACAAAATTTCAGATGAAAAAATCTATATTGACTTTATATTGCAGAAAAAATCAGGGATATTTTCTATCAAGTTAAACAAGTAGAGAAACAGCAAAAAAAAAACCCATTTAAGTGCACCTGATTGACACGCATGTAATTGATAAGCAGTAATTGGACATCCACAAACCAGTGCACCAATTTTGTAAGAAATAAGTACAAGGATAATAATATAATAAATAATTGTTTTTGTGCCACTATTCATAAAGTCCAGTAGCTCTTTATAACGCCAAAATGTTTTTATGGGCATGGGCATGCGCATGGCTAGCGTGTAGTCACGTTTTGTGGAGCTCCCTTCGAAATTCGAGTTACATTCACTTTATATGGTTAGCAAACATAAAAGTTCCAAACGAAAGGAGAGAAGAAAAAGTAGCGGTGAATTCAGTGAGGAAAGCAGCACTTCTCCAGATGAAAAAAAGCCAAGAAACGAATCTATTGAAGGAGACGAGGAGGAGGCTTTAGCTACGTTGAATATGGTGGAACAGATAAACAAGCGATTAGACCAAGTTCTCTCCCGACTTAGGGCACTAAAAAAGAAACTTGAAAAGCTAGATAGGATCGAAGTGAAACTACAAGAAGTAAATGCAACAGTCTCCAAACTGGAGAGCAATGTGAGTACTCTGCATAGTGAGATCACACAACTTAAAGTGAAACACGATGAGACCAATAAACTCACTCACAAGCTAGAGAGGAGTGTAGAATTTTTGAACAGCTCTGTTGAACAGGCGGACAAGGATATAAATAATTTTAAAACTCAATACAAGCTTGAGACTAGTTTATTAAATCAAAAATTGTTGTATTTAGAAGCCTACAGTAGAAGAGAAAACCTAAAATTTGTGAATATCCCTGTGGAGTTAAACGAGGACGCTGATGGCGAAGGTGCGGAAGACACACGTGAGGTTCTGTGGAAGTTTCTGGAGGAAAAATTACACATTGAGGACGCCGGGGAAATCGAGTTTCAAAGGGTGCACAGAAATGGGAGAAAGATCAGCAATAATCCCCGCCCGATTTTGGCCAGATTTCTTCGATTAACTGATCGTGAAATGGTGCGTAAAAAAGCGAAGGAACTGAAAGGAACAAATTTCGTAATCTATGAGGACCTGCCAAAGGAGCTCATCGACAGACGATGTTTAATGCTACCAAAATTAAAAGCTTCTAAGGAGCAAGGAAGCAGGGCCTACTTTAGCACATTGGAGCCAGATAAACTGTATGTAAATGGAACCCTGGTTTTGTAATAGAGTTCAGTTTTACATTCTACCTTATTTTGCAGCTTTCACCTTCTTATATATTGCCATAAAAATAGTTGTTTTTTTTTTCTAGGAATTTCGTTTTTCAGGGAGTTTTGGATCAATACTAACTCATTGAATTAGTACCATCGCACTAGAAATGCCGCGACCACATAGTATATGTACCATGTTTTTGTTTTTATGTGCGTGTTGTTTTGTATCCACTGGGGAAAATTTAATTTTTATTCAATCAAACCAAATGAGTACCATTTTTCGCTGCATTTTTCCTAGCTTAAAGCTCTATATTTGCCACTATAGTCTACCAGGGTAATTTAAGTGTCATGTCATTAAATGTCAGAGGGCTAAGAAATCAGGTTAAAAAAAAAAGAAGTATTTTTAGGTTTTTAAAAGACCAGAATTGCTTATTTAATTTTTTGCAAGAAATTTATTCAAAACCAGGTGTTGAAACAGTTTGGAGGAGTGAGTGGGGAGGTGACATTTTCTTTTCACACGGTTCAATTCATAGTAGAGGTGTTTGTATCTTAATTAACCCCTTATATGGTCAGACGGTTAACAACTTTAAAGTCCAAAATGGGAGAATTATCTCAGTGGACATAGCTTCTGAAGCAGGCAATTTATCTGTATGTAATATTTATGCTCCAAACAACTTACAACAGCAAAATGAATTTTTGCATTCTTTACAAGAATATTTAATGTCTAACACCGATATTGGGAACTTAGTTATAGGAGGTGACTGGAATGTTGCTCTTTATGCCATTGACAAAATTTTTTTTTTTTTTTTTTTTTTTTTTTTAACAAGTGTGACAATAAATTAACTAATTACAATATGATAACTATTTTCACATACTTATACTTATGTGGCCGCAGCTGAAAGGTATGACAATTAGTGCCACCAAGGCGTATGTATATATGTAAATCGAAAATGAGGAGAAAAGAGACTTGTTCAATTATCAGGAAGGTTCCATTTTCGCATTAAGGAGTTTTCAGCTTTAGATTCTAGTTCATAATTAAATTTAAGGTGACACAAGAAGGCGTCCAATTCAGGTCTAGTTTCTTTGTATTTACATAACCAAATATAACGTCTTGCTAAAAGAAGCAAGAAATTAATTTGGTGGTGACACTTTGAGGAATCCGGTCTCAGACCAAGCGCTACCGCGCTTTTTAAGGAAAAATTTCTCTCAGTTATTTAATGGTACAGCATCCATCTCTCAAGGTTTGCCCAAAAGGAGGATGTCTTTTTACATGTCCAGAAAAGATGGTACAGACTATCTGATTCTTCACGGCAAAAGGAACACATTGAGTTATCTTTTATTCCTATTTTAGTTAAGAAATCATTTGTTGGTAGTCGCCTGTGTAATAGTTTAAATTGAAACTCTCTTAGTCTTACACTTTTAGAGTATTTGAAGGCTAGTTGGTAGGCCTGTTTCCAGTTAACATTCTCATCATTTTCATCCGTACAGTCATTCAGCCATTTTTGCTGGCTATGTGTCGGTGCGCCGCTTTTTTGACTTACGAGTTTGTTATATGCTAGTTTAGTTACTTTCCGAGTTTTGGATATTTTTGTTGAGAAACTTTCGTGGTTAGAGCTAATTTGTAACAAGCTGTCCTTGCACTTTCGCCAGGCAGATTTCAGTGCCGATATTACTCCATAATATATGAGAGGGTTAACTTTTATGTTGTATTTGTTCTGAAATTCATTTAATGTGAGGTAAGTTTTATCTGCCCTTCTCAAGTGGTTTATTTTGGATATTCCTTTAGAAAACCATTCTTTGTAGAAGATAGGAGAATTGTCAATCCTGATAAGCGAGTTGTACCATAAAGTTTGCGTTGAAAACTGTGCATCGGAAGCTATAAGTCCATCGAAGTTAACTTCTGACCAAATTTCTAAAATCTCTCTAATGAAAGTATCTGTTACTTTGATATACTTTGTGGTGTCTTTTCTGTCGAGATTACCAGTGAGTATTATGTTGCCTCCATGTCTTTTAAGTTGTAAGTCAAAGAAAATTTTCCATTTCCTATGGTTTTCTGAATCCAGGTATTTGCTTATCCACGCGACCTTTAGCGACTTATTGAAAGCTTCCATATCGACCATTTTTAGCCCCCCATTTGTATAGTCGTTTATTATTATGTTACGTTTGATCTTATCCCCCTTTGAGTTCCATAAAAACGAATAAAAGAGTTTGTTAACCTCTTTGATAACCTTCTCGTTCGTATGCATTGAGGAAAAAATGTAAACCAATTGAGAAGCCACTAGGCTCTTTAGTACTGTGATTTTCCCTAGAAGAGTTAGCCTACAGTATTTCCAGGAGCTCAAAATATTACGGACTTTTTCCAATTTTTCATCATAGTTTAAGGTTGCTGTCTTTTCGGGATGCACAGAAAACCACACCCCCTCCATTGACAAAATAGGTGGGGCGGCGTGGAAGCCACATACTTACCGAAATAATATCATATCAATGATGAGAGAACTTGAGCTTGTTGACCTCTATAGAAAACAAAATCTGAGCAAACTGAGTTTCACCTATGAGTCCAAAGCACTCAATCTCAGCTCGCGAATCGATTTCTTTCTTATTGCTCAATCTGTAATTAAATGTGTGTCTTACATAGGAACAAAAGTCTCTATTGCTCCTGATCACAAAGCAATAAAACTCATTTTGACTGTTACGAAAGAAAGACGCGGGCCGGGGCTATGGAAATTCAACAATTCTCTTGTAGAAGATGAAGAATAATTATATAAAACTTATAAAAGAAAATTATCCTACCATAATAAATAAATACTCGGATGTGGAAGACAAAAGACTAAAATGGAAACTTATCAAAATGGAAATAAGAGCGCTTACAATCCCTTATTCCAAAAACAAACAAAAAAAGCTTTGTACAAAGGAACAAGATCTGGCAGACCGATTAGAGAAACTCGACAACCTCCTTTCCCAAAGTATCGATGTAGATGATACAAGCAGAACTCATCAACAGGAATATTCTCGATTAAAACAGGAACTTCATCTCTTATATGAAAACAAGGGGAAAGGTTCAATTCTTTGTTCTAAAGCTAGATGGACTGAGCAAGGTGAAAAACCAACAAAATATTTCTTTAATCTAGAAAAGCGGAACTATTACCGAAACGTAATTAAAGAACTGAAACAGCCGGATGGAGATAATATTTTCAAAGAAGAAGACATATTATTGGAAACCTTGTAGAGGATAAAAGCAGTTTATTTGAAAATTTTGTCAGAAAACTTGAAATACCGAAACTCCAAAATACGGAACAAGACAAATTGGGTGAAATCACTCTTAAGGAATGTAGTGATGTTTTGCAGACGTTCGCAAGTGGAAAATCTCCAGGAGATGAAGGATTTACCTGGGAGTTCTATAACTGTTTTTTTTTTATTTGTTGGGACAAGACCTAGTCGATTGTTTTAACGCCGCATTTAAAGAAGGCGAAATGTCAATCTCTCAAAAGCGTGGTGTAGTTACTCTAGTCCCAAAGGAAGACTCTGACCTAGCTGATCTCGCAAACTGGCGACCGATAACTTTACTTAATATGGATTACAAAATTGTGTCCAAAATTGTAGCCAGGAGAATAGAAAAAGTTTTGACGCGCTTAATAAATCCAGATCAAACAGGTTTCATTAAAGGGAGGTATATAGGTCAAAATGTCAGGCTGATAAATGATATTCTTGAGCAAACAAAACTTCAAAACATTTTGGGATTACTTCTGCAACTTGATTTTCGTAAAGCGTTTAACACTATTGAATGGGATTTCATCCAAAAGACAATTATGGTATTTAATTTTGGTGATAATATCAAACGATGGATCACCACTCTTTACACCAATTCAGAAAGTGCAGTTTTAAACAACAGCTTTTGTACCAACTACTTTAAGCTATCAAGAGGAGTGAGGCAAGGCTGCCCTTTGTACCCCTATTTATTCATTCTTGCGGTTGAGCTGCTAGCTTGTAAGATTAGACAAGACAAGGAAATACATGGTATAACTATCTTTCGGAAAGAATTTAAAATAGGCCAATTCTCACCTTTTGCAAGGACACGGACACTGTGCAAAGAGCTATTGTACAATTGAATGATTTCGGTGATCTATCAGGTTTGCGACTTAATCCATCAAAAACAAAAGCAATGTGGCTGGGGCCCTGGAGGCATTGTAAAGAAAAATCTTTCGGATTCAAATGGCCAAATGAGCCGATAAGAGCCTTAGGGATATTCATATCCTATGATGAAAAAAAAAATGACCAATACAACTTTGAAGAAAAAATTCAAAAAATAGATACTATTTACGGCATCTGGCAGTCTCGAAACCTTACACTATTTGGAAGATGTCTTATAACTAAAAGCCTTGGCATGTCGCAGCTAGTACATTCCACTTCAATTCTTGATATCCCTAAAAAAATGCATTCAAGATGTTAATTCTGTGATATTTAAATTTATATGGAAAAACAAGAAAGACAAAATCAATCGCAAAGTCATGTTTCATGACTACGACAATGGAGGTCTACGTGCGCCTAGCATAGAAACTATGTCCAAATCACTTAAATTGGCATGGATCTCGAGATTTTTAATAAACGACCAAATGGGCAGTGAATCCTGGTAGGTTATCCCAAACTATTATTTCGATAAATATGGTGGCTTAAAATTCCTATTGCACTGTAACTATGATGAAAAGTTTCTCGAGCAGGCAAAATTCCCGCACTTCTACAAGCAGATGTTACTATATTTCTTTGAACTTAAAGCATTATATAATCCAGAATCCGATCAGGAATTGATCCTATTTAATAATAAAGAAATTCGAATTAACAGTCAAACCATCTTTTATCGGAGTTGGTTCAGTAGGAATATTATTTTTATCCACGATCTGTTGAAGGCGGATGGAAAAATTCTCCCTTACGCAGAGTTCATCCAAAAATACGAACTGAGCTGTAATTTCCTAACATACATGCAAGTTGTATCTGCAATACCTCAGACCCTCATTATTAAGGCAAGGATAAAATGTCTAGAGAAAACTATTCTTCTTTCAGAATACGAGTTTCAGCTGTCTAGGGATAATACCATAAATTTACTTAAACTAAAAAACAGGGATTACTACTGGCTTTTGATAAATAAGGACAAGCAAGTATTGAAGGCAAGCGTAAAGTGGGAGAGAGATTTACAGTCAGACATGTAAAATATAAATTATTTCTAGAGAAAACAAGCTGAGAGAATTTTACTTCAAACTTTTGCACAGAATAGTTGTTACAAAGAGAGAACTGCATTTATTTGGTATTAAAAATGATATGCTTTGCAATTAATGTCGAGAAAATGATTCCATTATTCACACTTTTTCTAATTGTCAGTGGTCTAAAGAGTTTTTCTTGGAAGTTATTAAGTGGTTTAACAAAGAAAAGGGCACCTCTTTCTCCTTATCCCCAATGGAAATTCTCTTTGGCACAAACTCCTCCAAGACTGACGTGATTACTAATAATTTTAACTGTACTCTCCTCTTTGCTAAATATTACCTCTATACCCAAAAACTAGCACAGAAAAACCTATCTTTAGAAGAATTTGTAGTTAAATTAAACTGTCGATCTCATTTAGAAAAATTCCCTCTGCAATCTAAAACATAAGTATTATATAAATTAAAACATACTGTTAACTATTGTGACTAACTAACTATTAGTGCAGTTTCAGACTATAAACAAAAACATCAGACTATAAACAAAAATTGAAATTGCCAACGCCAACCCAGTCTCGGAATGTCTAGTGTAGTGTATTGTTGTAACATCTTGTCATGTATTCCTTTGTATTGGCCGAAAACCGTGTTGGACGGGAAAATCGTCTACAGACGGAAAACTCGTCTGATATGAATCCGGTGAAGGACGAGTTTCCCGTCTCAAATTTATCTGTCAATTTTTCCGTCTAAACGGACGGAAAAATAAGACGGGAAACTCGTCTTAGACGGAAAACTGTTTTAAATTCATATTAGACGCGAAAATCACGACGACTTTTTTGCGCTATTCGTTTGCATGTGCTAGGAAAAGACTGGAACTAGAAAGACAGCAACTGTTTCTGGGTAAAAAAATGGTGCCCAAGAAGAAGGTCACTGAGCAGCAGTCTCATGAAGACGATTTACCGTCCTTAAATTCATATCAGACGGTATTCTGTCTGATAGAATTCCGTCTGTGGTGAGTTTCCCGTCTTCTAATATGAATTCGGCCATTGTAACCTTTCAAATCGCTTGTTAAGTAAATGTTTTGCATAAATAAATAGTTGAATGGTAAAATATTTCTTGTTTTGAACGTTGCGTTTGTGAGTTATAGAGATTTCAATTTACAAAATGCTAATTAGATGACGTCAACCCAGGAATTTGCCATTATTTCTAAGCCAATTTGCAATGCTCAATTTATAGGTTGAGGATAATTAAATGTAATTTGATAAATACTAAAAATAAACTGTGGATAGTCAATTGATTCGTAAAAAATGTTGCTTGGAGGTAAAAACCAGTAGTTGTATAATAAATTATTCCTGCGTTGACGTCATCTAATTAGCATTTTGTAAATTCAAATCTCTATAACTCAATAACATGACTTTCAAAACAAGGAATATTTTACCATTCAACTATTCAATGCACATAGAGTTGATTTTGAAAATAACTTTCTAGGGGTGATAGGCACTTTAAGGGGACAGTCTGTCCTGCCGAAATAACAATTTTTCTCTTATCTCATTTCCACCAAATGCCACCAAATATACAACTAAATTGGATAAATCTAATCTAATCTAATACTATAATTCACAACAATTTCCCATCACTGTGAATGTAAATGTAAAAAATAAAAAAATGAAAATGAAAATTACAAAAAAAGCATTGACATAAATATATACAAAATCAGACACTTTGAAAATGTGAAGAAGCGGCCGCCATTAGGCCACTCACTCTACTCACCTTCTATAACAGAACAGATAGTGATTAGTGTAGCCAAAAAGAGAACAGCATTCATGATAGAACGCTAGTAGATTCATACTAAAGGACATGGATGCAGACATGGATGTTTCAGAACAGTAATAGTTGGTTGAATTTGTTTGTTTGTTGATCATTTCGTTGATTCTCATAACCATGTATGTTTCATCATATAGTGATACTGCAAGACGAAATTACGTGGTGATCAGTATAAGGTCCTCACCTGACTGTAAGCACAAAATCGCCTGGTTTGGTTTGGCTTTCTCGCACCAGGAAGCTTCCATTTTTGCCTTTGTCCAACATCATAGTCACTGCTTCTTTACCAGACATGTGTCCATGGAACCATCTGATTGGTAAAATGCATGCTTGTTACAATGTAGAGCCATTACATGTATATTGCAAGAATTTAAGCAAATATGTACAGTAAAACCTTCCAAAACGTCAGAACAACAACATGTGCACTATATGTAGTTCATAAAAGAAAAGAAAAGAAAAGCTTTTTCGATTGTGATTTGTGCACTGTTAATCTCAATGCAAAGAGCCCAAATGTTTATAAGCTTGCATAAATTTGACAGAAATGATATAGATCTACCGCTAAACATTAACGAAATTAAAAGGGGCTAAAGCCACTCTCTGTAATGTTTTTTTTTTTTCATGGCGGACGAACAAAAACAAGAATCAAAGAGTATGAAATGACAACACACTGCTTGACTCACAGGGTCCTTTTACCGTTTTTATTGCTGTATTTTCATTGTAAAGCATTTTTTTTCTATTTGTTACTTTGTCCCGTATTTTTATTCAAATTATTTAGCTTACGTTATTGTTACTTTTCGCAGAAGCGCTATTGGGCGAATGAGGCCAATCGCATTTATTTCACAATTAACAAAACAAAATGGATCTTAAGATAGGATCTGTTAATGTACGAGGACTAGGGGACAGGGTCAAGCGACGAGAAACATTCAACTGGCTAAGAAATAGAAAAATGTCGATATATTTTATACAAGAAGCCCATTGTACAGAAGAAAATATGCACGATTGGCGAGCCGAATGGGGTTACCAAGCATTATTTAGTTGCTGTTCTAGTAAAAAGGCAGGTGTCGCCATAATTTTTAACAACAATTTTAGCTTTCAAATCTTAAAAACATACTCAGATCCCGAGGGACGCTTTATAATATGTGATTTGATTACAAATGAAAAACACCTAACATTGGCAAATGTTTATGCCCCAAATGATGATGATGCCAATTTTTTTAACTCAGTTTTTAATCATCTTCTCGACTTTAACTGCGAAGAGATAATAATTGGGGGTGATTTTAACTTAGTACTAGATGTTGAAAAAGACAAGAATGGTGGCCTTCCCAGAACTCATAAAAAATCCTTAGAAGTCGTTAATACTTTCTGCGAAAGCCTAGACCTGATAGATGCTTGGAGGATTTTAAATCCTGATCTCTCGAGATTCACGTGGCGACAGAAAAAACCTGAAGTTCATTGCAGGCTCGATTTTTTTCTGGTTAATCAGAGTACCTTTTGTAATACAATTGGAGCAGACATCATACCAGGATATAAAACGGACCACTCCTTGATCACGTTACAAATTTCCCTGCACTCTAACAATAGAGGTCGCGGATTCTGGAAACTTAACACCTCGTTTCTAACGGACAAAGATTATGTTAATCAGATTAAATCAATAATACTCCAAACCAAAGACGAATATGTAAAGGATGACAATGTTGATCCAAGTTTGCTATGGGAAATGATGAAAATGAAAGTTAGGGAGGGATCTATAATTTTTGGAGCGTCCAAAAAAAGAAAATTAGATAAAGAACAAGAGGAAATTGAACAATCTATTGCAACTCTTGAAAAACACCTTACAAATGTTTATGCCGATAACGCTCAAAAGCAAAAAATATGGTTGGAATTGGAAACAAAGAAACACCAATTAGAGACAATAATTGAATATCAAACTAAAGGTGCGATTCTGAGATCAAAATCCCGATGGTACAACGAAGGCGAGAAAAACACTAAATACTTTCTTAATCTAGAAAAGAGACATTGTAAACAAGGAACGATAGCCCAACTTAAAATCAATGAAAGCGATTTTGTTAACACAGACAAGGAAATTTTGAAAAATTTACAAAAATTTATATAGCTCTAAAATAGATAACAAAGACGACACACCTGTTTTTTTCCCACCGCAGCAAAACCAAAAGTTTCTAAACAAAGATGAGCAACTTCTTTGCGAAGGCTTGCTAAGTTCAAAGGAATGTTTGGAAG
Organism: Cladopsammia gracilis; assembly: GCA_022457155.1. Lineage (NCBI taxonomy): Eukaryota > Metazoa > Cnidaria > Anthozoa > Scleractinia > Dendrophylliidae > Cladopsammia > Cladopsammia gracilis. The sequence continues at coordinate 1,241,774 of JAJGOT010000112.1, forward strand.
CATTAAAATCTATGGCTTCTGAAAAAACGCCAGGAACTGATGCGAATTTTATAAAGTATTTTGGAATGACCTGTCGGAAATTTTAATAAACGCCATAAATTACTCGTATCAAAAAGGAAAGCTCTCAATTTCACAAAGACGCGGAATTGTTAAACTTATACCAAAAAAAGACACTGAACTTAATTTAATTAAAAACTGGCGACCAATAACACTACTGAATTGCGATTATAAAATTGCAACAAAAGCTATAGCAAGTCGCATGAAAACTTTTCTTCCAAAACTTATTTCGAATGATCAAACAGGTTTTACTAAGGACCGATTTATCGGAGAAAACATCCGTTTAATAGACAGCATTATTAAATATACTGCCGCAAAACGCATACCGGGGCTCCTCCTTTTTATTGATTTTGAGAAAGCATTTGATACATTGGAATGGTCTTTTATTCATAAAACTCTTAAGTACTTTAGTTTTGACTCATCATTTCTAAACTGGATAAAAGTTTTTTACTGTGACATTGAAAGCTGCATTCTTAATAATGGATGGGCGAGCAATTTTTTTGAATTAAGTCGAGGAGTTAGGCAGGGTTGTCCATTGTCACCCTACCTATTCATCCTCTCGGTAGAAATAATGGCTGAAGCAATCCGGAGAAAGAAAGAAATTAGAGGCATAGCTGTTAATGGCAATGAAATCAAATTGAGTCAATATGCAGATGATACAACCCTTATCTTAGATGGTTCAGATGAATCGCTTCAAGAATCTTTGAAATTATTAGAATTTTTCGGCAATGTATCTGGCCTCAGACTAAATAGTAGAAAGACGGAGGCTCTGTGGATTGGCTCTAAAGCTGACAGTGACCTTAAACTTCTTCCTGAAAAAGGCTTTAGGTGGCCGAAGAAAAAAGTCAAAACTCTTGGTGTGTGGCTGTCGACAGATCCGGATATTACAATCTCTCAAAACTACAAAGATAGATTGGAAAAATTAAAGTCGATTCTGGGATGCTGGAAATTTCGTAGACTTAGTTTGATAGGTAAAATAACGGTTTTGAAAAGCCTTTTAACGTCACAAATGGTGTACATATTGTCTCCTTTACAATCAAACCATGAAGCAATTAAAGAGATTAATTCCATTTTTTATAACTTTCTGTGGAGTAATAAAGGAGATAAAATAAAACGAAATATAATGATAAACGACTACTCAGAAGGAGGACTAAAAATGATTGATATAGTTTCTTTTAATAAATCTCTTAAATCTGCTTGGATTAAAAAGTACCTTGACCCTGAAAACTGCGGCAGCTGGAAAATTTTTTTTGACTTGGAATTCCAGGAATATAGGGGCAAAGTGATACTAATGGGAAATCTAAGTAAAAAGGATATTTATAGATATATCGAGGTAACAGACCCTTTCGTGAAAGAAGTCCTTGAAGTCTGGTCAGAAGCTTTCTTTGAGGAAAACATTGGATCCCATAAACACTTTCTCTCATTACCTCTATGGCATAACTCACTCATAAGGATTGAAAATAGACCTATCTTTTATAAAACTTGGTTTTGCAATGGTATAACTAAAGTCAAACACTTAATGGACGATTCCTCTAACTTTCTTTCTCTTACTGCTTTCCAAAACAAATATAATTTCCGAGTTCGGCCTTTAACCTTTCTCGGAATAACGTCGGCAATTAAACCTTTATGTAAGCAAAATACAACTAACCAAAATAATCATGAAGGTCTCTTCTCGAAATTTCTAGAAAGTTCAAAACCGTCTAGACTCGTATATAAAAAGTTAGTATCAAACAAAAGTGAACAACCCGGAATATGTCAGGAGAAATGGTACAACGAAATCAATCTTGAGCCAGACCAAAATGTTAATTGGAAAATGGCTTACCAATTATCCTTTCAATGCACCAAGAGCTCAAAGATAATAGTTTTTAATTTCAAATTTCTACATCGACGTATATCAACCAACAGTTTTTTGCAAAAAATAGGAATCATAGATGAAGATAAATGTACTTTTTGTCAGACTAAAACGGAGAAACTGGTGCATTTATTTTGGGAATGTGAAAAAACGCAATTGTTTTGGAGTAGTATTTATACATGGTTACAGTCTTGTCAATTAGTTACAAAAGATGATGAGCCATTACATGTAGCAACCGCCTTGGGTCTGAGGCCGGATACGTCTAAATACAAATTACAAATTAATTTTTGTTTTTTAATGGCGAAATATTTTATTTGGATCTGTAGACAAAAAGAATGCATACCAAAGCTAGAAGATTTCCTAAGATATTTGAAACAAATCCATCAAATGGAGAAGAACAATCCTTTCGTTTCAAAAAAATGGGATCCTCTTTTGCGTCACCTTTAATGCGCTGAAATGCACTGACCCTTGGTTCCGAAAAATAATGTCAGCTTGTTTTTTTTTTTTTTTTACACCAACCCATCTTTTATTTTAAAAAAGATATCTGGCCCAAACTTTCGATCCAATAGCACTTCTGCACTACTTACTACTTTCCTTTTCTTTTCATTTCTTTTCTTTTTCTTTTTTTTTTTTTTTGGGGGGGGGGGGGGGTAAGTACTTGGGTGGCCTGTGCACCAGTTGCTTTTTCTTCCTTTTTTTTAACTTAATATATTTATATAGTTTATTCCGATTGTACACTTTCCTTTTCTTCAATACTGCTATTAATAACACTAATAGTAACAATTGTATTCATGTATATTTGAAAAATAAAAAAATGATTTAAAAAAAAAAAAAAAAGTAGCAGCAATTTGATGATTAGGGTGTTTATTTTACAATTACATCAAAAGAACAACATGTGCATTATATGTAGTTCATAAAAGAAAAGGAAAGCTTTTTTAATTCCACCTGGGGTTCTTACTCTTTATCAGGGGTAGTTTTCCATGTCTTTTTCAACACTTGTCAGGGTCTCAAGCACATTTTTAGGGCTCCATAAAGTGGAGGTGCAGTGTTCTTGTGGTTAGCACTTCCGACTTTCAACCTGAAGGCCCATGGTTCAAGCCTGGTCTCTTCTGTCCTGTTGATTCCTTAGACAATGCAAGAAACTTTGCTCCATGTTGTCTGTCTCCATGCAGGTGTATATTAAATGGGTACCAGCAACATAATGCTGGGGGGTAACCTTGCGATGAACTAGTATCCCATCCAGGGGGGAGAGTAGTAGTACTATCAGTCACTTCATAGTATATAAACCAGGTCACCCGGTGATGGACTAGCATCCCATCCAGGGGGGGAGTAGTAATACTCTCAGTCACTTCATAGTATATAAACCAGGTCACCCTGTGATGGACTAGCATCCCATCCATGCAGGTAGGAGTAGTATTAAATACTCCTAGTCACTTAATAGTATATAAACTAGGTCACCCTGTGATGGACTAGCATCCCATACAGGGGGGAGTAGAAATACTCCTAGTCACTTCATGCTACATTACCTGGATTAAACAGTCAAATCACCAACTGAATATCTCAGTCATGTTCCAAAAGTATATGAATTTGGTCACTTTTTAATAAGACATTCACAAATAGAAAATTATGCAAGTAGTTTGCGGCCACAGATTACTAGAATACAGATGTTTATACAATGAACTGAATGCTACGTGCTCTGTGATTGGTCGTTGCCTATGATCTATCAGAGTACAGACGCACGGCTGATGTCATAGAACAATTGTTTGCTTTGTTTTGTCCAATATGGTGCACAGTATTGAAAATGTTTACGAGATTATTCTGGATTGAGCAAATGAAAGCCTCAAAAAATGTTCAGCAGGAGCTGTTTACAGGCAAGAAAAAGAAGAAACCACAACGAAAAGTGTTCTATGGCGACTTGAAAAATACCTATTAAACTGGAACAAATCTTCCAACAGTTGAGCGCTACGAGACAAGTTTGGAATTTTTATCACTCTTTTTACTTTTCTGTTCATTGTATAAAACAAACAGACTCCATTTCGTCGTGTGTCTGCATGTTCAGTTATAGATTACAGAAGATGTCAAGATGTGATAAGACCAGGAGTTGGGGAGAGTCATCGCACGATGTAGACGTGCTTTTCACAGCTCCGTTCTCGGGTCTGATATCATAAACCACAACACCTATGGAATCACTTCTTTCCGCTGTGAAAAGGAAAATTCGATACTTAGATTCTTCGGGGAGCTCGCAGGAAATATCGCCGGCGGAAAAACGACTGAAAGAGATTTCATCTGACCTCGTGGACGAGGATGAAGTTATGGCCGCAGAAAGTCTCAAAGGTAAAATATGACTTAATACTATCCAAGCTTGAGAAACTAGACACCCTTGAAAAGAAATTAGAAGAAGTATGTTCTGCGGTGCAAAGTCTTAAAGCTTCCGTTGCAACCCTAGAGCAAGACGTTAATGTGGTTAAAGAGAAGCAACGAAACTTGGATAAAAACATCAAAGACGTAGAAAAGAACGCTGAATTTGTCGATAAGCAAATGGAAGACCTAAGCAATTCTTTACAGGGCAAGAGACGAAAATGCGAAGATGCGAAAAACATCGAATTTCAATACGTTCACAGGTTGGGGAAGCAACCAAGTAAAGATGGCAATGGAAGGATGATAATCGCACGTTTCCTGAGGTACTCAGACCGGGAAAAAGTTATCAGGTCAGCATATAAATTGAAAGACACTGATTTTAAAATTTATGAAGATATTCCTAAAGAGCTCCACATCCTCCGTAAAGCACAAATGAAGTTAAAAGAGGCAAAGAAAAAAGGAAAAAAAGCCTTTTTTAGTAGGTCTGAACCAAATAAACTCTTTATTGACGGAAAATATGTCAAAATGTAATAATGAACTCAAGAAATTCAATGTCATTGTACATTAGCCGGCTTACAACCCTTTTTTTTTGAATACTTATTAATCATACGTAGGTGTTGCTTTAAGCCTTATTCAGAACAATAGATACCTGTGAACGTACCAAATAACTTTTGTTATCCAGCACAAAAGGCCAGGCCTGAACTTTGATTGCTCAACAGTCTAGTTTCTGGAGCCTAAGGTAAGGGTCGATGGAACTTAATTGACAAATGTCGCTGACAATCTATACTTACAAGTTTTCGTGTCCTGTATAGCAGCGAAATAGTCGACAAGTCTATAAAGTAATCCTCAGAACAACCTTCGTTCGAACCGATCATCATCAACTCTGACCATGTCGTCCTTTGCGAAAATCATAAAACTAGCCCGTTTTACACGTCATGAAAAGGGAACGATGTGTCCACAAAAAAAAACTTATGAAATTCACTTCATGAAAAACTCAACGAAATGTCCACAGGCTAACATCCGGTGTTTACATTGCTCCTTAATTAATGTGGTTCATTTGTTTTGTGTTCGATTATTTAGTGCATTTTCATTAGACTCAGTAGATGAACGTGGTAAAACTTACAAATTGTTGCCATTAAATTATCAAAACATCAATAAGTAATGCTCAATGGATAATGTGTGTTTCAAATTGCTTTCACTAAATGTTCGAGGGATCCGTGATCTTGTTAAACGCAAGAGCATTTTCACATGGGCAAAAAAACAGAGCGCAGATATCATTTTCTTACAAGAAACTTACAGTACACCCGAAGTAATTGATTCGTGGAAATTTCAATGGCCTGGAGACATGTTCTATTCACATGGTTCAAATCACAGTAAAGGTGTGTTGATATTAATAAGCAAGACTCTTCAATTCGAACTGAAATCTATTAAGGTGGCTCGATGGTATTTTTTTCTGTGCCGACCACTCTTTTTCAATTACGTATTTGGATATCTTATTCAGTATTTACCTAAATACTCATGGCACACACTTACTAGGGAAAAATTGAAGTTTCCATTTCAGTTGTATTTTATGCGATCGAAGCGTCCTTGGCAACGATACGTTGCTAGGCGTAGTTTTACTTGTGAGGCCGCCGTCGGCCTGTATGAGAAATTTTGGCAAATCGCTCTTGGGGACTGAAAGAGTACCACAATGCACACATTTTAGCCAAGTTTGGTTAACTTCTGTGAGATGATTTTTGAATGGCGCGAGTTTACTTATTTTAGGGTTAAATTTGGTAAAATACCAAAGTTTGTTGTATTCACCCCAAACTGAGAGATCGAGGACCTAATGCCGATTTCAACTTTACTCATTCATAAGAACAACTATTGTACCTTATTTGTTTGGCTCTTTTGGCGGATTGACGGTTTTCGATTTTTCCCTGTGCCGAGTTATAATAATCGAAATTTACGATGTTTTTGCAACAAACGAGCAGAGAATCTTCTGACCTCGCTTTTTTTAAAAATCTGAGATAGAATTTCCCAAGAGTAAGCGAACTATAAATTTGGACCTTCTTTTACTTAGTCTCCAAATTTCGGGGTTTACCTCGGTGTAAGAACCTGTGACTTTTTCCTTTGTTTTTTACCTTTGTTGTATTGCATTCCCAGTTGACTATTGTTTTATGCCTTTTGTTTTCTTTGTTTTATGTCACTCGTGAGTTTCACAGGTTCTTACACCGAGGATAAGCCAAATTTCGTGTTGGTTGAAATGCTGTGAGACTTGTACGCTGAACGTCGAGTTGGTAACATGCGCGCTAGTATTTTCAGAGATTTCTTGTTCTCCGAGATGTTTACAATTCATGATCTATTCTGCATATTTCATTGTTCTGAAATGACACCTGCACGCGAATTCCAGTCTAGCACGGGCGGAACCAAAACCCTTGATTAACTTCCGAAGACCTGCCGATTATGGTAATTCATCAGTCCTGGCAATGTGTTCATGAGATAACAGGTGAGCCGTTGAACATCAACGTTAAACACGTAATTGACCTAAAAATAGCAAGAGCATGCCGCTAAAAAGTCGGGTACGAAAAAAAAGGAAAGAAATGATGAAAATGAACAGGTCAAACCCATGCAAAGTTGAAACAAGTAAGGGATGTTTGTATGATACTTTTATAGAATTGGAAATGGCATAATTTATCATTATGTTGCCGGACTCACTTTTAACCATGGAAAGAAGAAATGGATTTTCTCCTCATGTTTTTTTCCATACTATTTTGAAATAATAACTTTTGATGTTTTCATGTTATGAATTTTTAATAACCGAGAAATGAAGCATCGTACCATTGGGAATACAAGCAGCTATTAACAGATCATTTTAGTTGTTGAACTTTTGTTCCGTTTTTTTTTTAAGGACGAGTGTGTAAATGATTCAAATGGTATTGAAGTGGTTTCTTCAAACTCAGAAAGTCAATCAGCGGTGCAGGTAGCGAAAAAAAACCCAGCCTATTTTTTTTAAAAAAAGTATTCCTCAATTACTAAGTGTTGTTTGTTTATTTTTTCCGTTCTTTTTTTTTAAGGACGAGTGTGTAAATGATTCAAATGGCATTGAAGTGGTTTCTTCGAACTCAGAAAGTCGATTTAATTGGAAGCTTAAAGCGCAAAGAGAGAGCAGCTGCAAAAAAATGAGAGTAAAACGGTGGAATGGAGCGACATTGCAGAACGGTATAAGTGCATCAGAAGTTGTAGAAAGCCGAGCAGCTGGACCCGTTTTGCGCTCTAGTCAATCCTTCCATAAGGTTGACAATGTCGATCAAGATTTTGTGATGAACCCTAAGATCCTAGCAGCTGCCCTCTCAAAATGCCAACACTGCAAAAATGGTCCTTTGGACTTATCTAATATATGCGAAAGCATTGAATTAAGAGGGATGTGTCCTGTGCTAAAAATGAGATGTGGACTCTGCAAAAAAATAAATATATTGCGACCGTCGGAGACACACCGATTTGGAAGTAGAGGCCCTCCTAGCTTCAACATTAATGCCAAGGCCGGACTTGGGGCATTGCATGCTGGTCTCGGACACACTCATTACCGAGGACTGATGTCAACCCTCGCCTTGCCATCACTTTCAAGTTCATGCTTCAAGTCATCTGAGAGAAAATGTGGCCAAGCGCTAGAAAGAGTTGTCAGGGAGAGCTGTGCAGCCAACACCCAAAAAGAGAAGAGTTTGTCACGTGACAACGAAGACAATGACGTGGTGGATGTTGGCGTCTCATATGATATGGGATGGAGAAAACGAGGGAAACGCTACGACTCGTCATCTGGCGTTGGGACGGCAGTGGGGGTCAAAACGGGCAAAGTGCTGAGCTACTCGACTCGTAACACAATGTGCCGTGTTTGCAAAGTAGCACAGAGAGCAGGTGAAGAGGCCGCCCCGCATGACTGCAGGAAAAACCACGAAGGGTCATCTAAAAGTATGGAGAGTAGCGTCGCAGATGAGCTTTTTAAAGATGCTGTCAAAGATGGAATATGCTATTCGACATACATTGGGGATGACGACAGCACAACCGAGAGCCACCTGAAAACTCTTGTGACTTACGACATAGAGAAGTGGAGCGACGTCAACCACTCAAGCAGAACCTTAGGATCACGGTTACACGCTTGTAAAGGAAAAGTCAAAGGCCTCAACCCAGTTGTGATTGCATATATTCAGAAGTGTTTTACTTACTGCATAAAGCAAAACCAGAATGACCCCACTTCCCTATTGAAGCAACTGAAGTCCATTGTGCCTCACGCCTTTGGGGAGCACCAAGCATGCGGCGATTGGTGCCAGTACAACGAGGACCCGCAAAGTTACAGCCACAGCGACTTACCAGGTGGAAAGGATCTTACTGGAGAAAACTTACGCGCCAGCATAGAAGATGCTTTGAGTCCTTTTTTGACTGAAGAAGCAGCCAAAAAGCTAGCCCCAGCTGGATCAAGCCAAAGGAATGAATGTTTAAACGGCATAATTTCAAGCAAAGCTCCCAAAGCGCGACACTATGGCGATTCGGAAAGTGCAGATTTCCGAACTGCAGCCGGAATCGCACAGTTCAACGAAGGTTATGGATACATAACAGCCGTGACAAATGACCTTGGCATTTGTTCGATCACCATAACAACTAAGTATTCCGGGGTAATGGAAAATAAAAAGATCAGAGATTCCAAACGAAAAGCTCAACGAGTCTTTAAGAAAAATAGAAGAAACAGGAAGAAACGGCGAACGCAGAAAACACAATCGCTTGAGGCGCACGAAGGTGTGTCTTACGAGTCAGGGGTAGGGATACACATGCGGATGGAGGTTACAAATGGCACCATCAACGACCTGAAGACCTCTCTAACACGCGAAGAATTCCACCAGTTTTCCGACCATGTGAATGAAAGTAGTATTCAGACCAGCGCGACAGTTAGTCCCAGTGCCACGCCCCATAATGTAATGTTTTTCGATTTAGAGACCACTGGGTTGGAACGAAAGTCTGACATTCTGCAGATTGCTTGCATTCAGCCTGATGGCGGGACAACTTTCGAGCGTTTTCTTCTTCCGGACACCAGGAGAATTGCGGATTCAGCGACTCAAGTGCACGGCATAAGCGTACAATACAGGAACGGAAGCAGAGTAATTTGCAAGAATGGTAAAGATCTGGTAGCTGTTAGCCAATGTCAAGGTCTTACAGAATTTGTCGGCTTTATGGAGACCTTTTTGCGGGAAAATGCTGGCGGAGTACTGCTGATTGCTCATAATGGGGACCGGTTCGACTTCCAAATTCTGGTGAACGCGCTATTGAGGTACAATCTGTGGGGCTCATTTTCCCGCCTAGGAGTTGTATTCATGGATTCTTTGACAATCATTGCCCAGGAAATAAAGAGCCCAGGAAGTCGCCTCAATGGTCTTAAATCGAAGTCTATCTCGTCACTTTATGAGGCTTTATTTAAAGAGTCATTTAACGCCCACGACGCCAAAGACGACGTACAAGCGCTGGCGCATATATTTACTGAATTGAAGTTGGATCCAAAAGGGGAAGCGTCTATCAGCCAGGCTATCAGCTGCATCAAGTTCAAGCAGAATATGGATATGATACCGGCAGCAAAGGCTAGAAAGTCCACCCTCCAAAACTTCCCTGTTTCCGACGGAATGAAAGAGAAGATGTCAAAAGCAGGCCTGGATCTCGAGACCATACAGACCATCTACAGTAATGGAGGGTCAAGAGGAATTCTGTGCATACTAGCACTACCAACCAGTTTCGAGGAACTGCAAAATGCAAAATCAAAGCCAAGAGTCAGCAAACACCTCAAGTTTCTCACTCAAATTTTACGTTTTTTTTTCTTCTAAGGAGTAGGCGCGATATCGAAAAATTAACTTTATTGTCGTTATGTTAAAGAAAAAAACACTCACTTTTGTAAATAGCCTTGTGCACCATCTCGTCTAAAATTGTATAGGAGAAAAATTGAAATCGGCAGTTGTAGTTGCTGCCTGAAGGCTAGCTTGACAACAGATCGCCAATTGAGCAGTCGTATGGTATTATGGAATTTGAATTCGCTGTTAGAGTAAATGTTTGAGCAAATGCTTTTTGTAGCAAGTCCTATTTTAGTGGACTAAAATTGCCACGCTCGAGTGGAAAAAGATCTCCGTTTATTCGAAAATATCCGACTACGTGGTGTAGACAAGCCCTTTGAGAGTCAACTCTTTCATGCCGCAAACAGAAAACAGAAATTTTTACTCACTGTCAAGGCAGCAATTATTTCCCTTATTAAAAGACGTGAAAAACGCTACAATAAGCGTGTCTAACAGAAGATTTTATTACCATAATCGGCAGGTCTTCGGAAGTTAATCAAGCGTTTTGGTTCCGCCCGTGCTAGACTGGAATTCGCGTGCAGGTGTCATTTCAGAACAATGAAATATGCAGAATAGATCATGAATTGTAAACATCTCGGAGAACAAGAAATCTCTGAAAATACTAGCGCGCATGTTACCAACTCGACGTTCAGCGTACAAGTCTCACAGCATTTCAACCAACACGAAATTTGGAGACTAAGTAAAAGAAGGTCCAAATTTATAGTTCGCTTATTCTTGGGAAATTCTATCTCAGGTTTTTAAAATAAGCGAGGTCAGAAGATTCTCTGCTCGTTTGTTGCAAAAACATCGTAAATTTCGATTATTGTAACTCAGCACAGGGAAAAATCGAAAACCGTCAATCCGCCAAAAGAGCCAAACAAATAAGGTACAATAGTTGTTCTTATGAATGAGTAAAGTTGAAATCGGCATTAGGTCCTCGATCTCTCAGTTTGGGGTGAAATACAACAAACTTTGATATTTTACCAAATTTAACCCTAAAATAAGTAAACTCGCGCCATTCAAAAATCATCTCACAGAAGTTAACCAAACTTGGCTAAAATGTGTGCATTGTGGTACTCTTTCAGTCCCCAAGAGCGAGTTACCAAAATTTCTCATACAGGCCGATGGCGGCCTCACAAGTAAAACTACGCCTAGCAACGTATCATTGCCAAGGACGCTTCGATCGCAAAAAATATAACTGAAATGGAAACTTCAATCTTTCCCTGAAGCTTACTGGCTAGGCAGCTTACATCGTAGCCAGGAATCTCTTGATATTACAAAAATCAACCAGCCTATTAAAATTCTGGGTGTCTATTTTACTTATGATCAGCGTAAAGGAAAAGAATTAAACTTTGATGCAACTTTAAAATCCCTGAGGAAAACTTTAAATTATTGGAACTGGAGGAATCTGACATTAATTGGTAAAGTACAAATGGTTAAAACTTTTGCAATCTGCAAATTTATGTATCGTGCCTCACTGATATGCTTCAACAAAGATGCTATGAAAGAAATGAATTCATTGATTTTTAATTTTGTCTGGAGGGGTAAAGATAAAATCAAAAGGACAGCTTTAATAAGTGAATACAAAGACGGTGGTCTTAAAATGCCCCACATTGAATCGCTAGTCAAAACACGAAGAATTAGGTGTTTAAAACGCTACTTAGAAGAATGCAATAGCCCTTGGAAAACATTCCTCGATTACTTCCTAAAAGAAATGGGATCCTCTTTCCTTTTGCAATGCAATTTTAATCCAACGTACTTACCAAAGAATCTGCCTTTGTTCTATAAAGAATGTCTTGAAGCATGGTCCAGCTTTAATATTCAACAGACGCCAAAAACAAAAGATGAGGTTATTTGGAACAACAAATACATTTTAATTAATAACAAACCAGTTTTTAAAAGTAATTTTATTGACGCTGGCTTCACAAAACTGCGTGATATCCTGACCAATGAAAACAAACTAAAGAACTGGGATTTTTTTAGAGCAAGAAACATTACGGCGAGTGATTATTTTTTACTGATGGGAATCTATACTGCTTTACCTTCAGACTGGAAAACAGAAATTATGTCTGATAAGACAATTGGGTCAAGGGTAAAGATTTCTGATCTGATGTCAATGAATATGAAATCTGTCTACTGGGAATTTATAACAAAAATACAAACCCCTCCAACAGCCCAAATGAAATTAAATGCTGCTTTTGACAATACAATCAGTCATTCGGACTGGCAAAACATCTACTTGCTTCCAGGGTATGCTACCATTGACACCAGCACCAGAGTTTTTCAATACAAAATCTTGAACTGCATTCTGTACACAAATAAAATCCTTTTTAAAATGAAACTCGTTGCCTGTCCCATGTGTACATTCTGCCACGATCACGAAGAATCCCTTGAACATTTATTTTTTTATTGTAGCTATGCAAAACAATTTTGGTGATCGGTATCGGCTTGGCTAAACCAAAGTAATATAGAAGTAGAAAACATTGACCTCAAGGTAATCATATTCGGTTATTACAGCAATGCTCCAGACAACAGGTTACTAAACCATCTTATTATTATGGGAAAACAAATCATTTACTATTGTCGTTTCAAAAATATTAAACCAAGCCTGGTGTTACTCAAAGCCAAAATACAAAACACGCAACAAGTAGAATTATTTATAGTTAAGAAAAGTAACAAAGAGTTAGTTCATTATCAGAAATGGCAAAACATTATACCTATGTAATAAATTAAATTATAATTTCTTAAGTCTTTATTCATCTACATAGTAGGCTTTTGTTATGTAGGTTAGTGTAATTTTTTTTTTTTTGTGTGTGTGTGTGTGTGTGTGTGTGTGTGTTAGTATGCCTGTTAGTATTAGAATAGTACTGTTATATGTACTACATATTTGTGCAAATTATTTTGATAAGCAATAAAATAATTAAAAAAAAAATCAGTGACACAATCGCCTGCAGCTCGTATGCCACCTTTTCATTCTTACCACATTTTGACGTCATCTGTGATCTATAACTGAACAGATACAGGGACAAATGGAATCTATTAATTTGTTATTTTAATCTGATGATTGATTAACGGCTTTGCAGTTGTGATTGCGAATTTTTCTTTCCATCCTTTCTAGGTTAACATCTGGGAGACCCAGATTGAGAGGCCTGGCTACTAAGCTTTGCAGTCAAAGAATAAAAAGAACAACATCGGGGTTAGGCGAAATGTTACTACAAACTCAGTTACCTTGAAATGGGATATCGCATCATGATACAATGACAACGAGATCCAGAACTTTGCATGGACAAGCACATAATCATTAGAAATAAAGCAGTTATATCTGTTTCCTATTTTTCTACATGCCAAGCTGAAGCGCAGGCAAAGTTTCCTCACTTGCAGCCCTGTAACTGTTTGGTACAAGCTGATGTGACTTAGAAAGACTGTCAGTTTGAGAATTAAGCCATATGTTTGTTTACAGTCATTACAACCTAATTTTAAATCTCATGAAAACATAAAAAAGAATTAAATTGTTCGCAAATTAAGGTCAAATTTTATGAGCAATTACTTATTACTGTAGCGAGATTTGATTGTTGTTCTAATAAGTTGCCTGCCCCGCATTTTGAGTTTGATGTCGAAATGGAGATTAGGGGCTATAGTGAAATTATTACTTCAGTTTTGTTGATAAAAAAACTTTTTAAACGGTCTTCGACTTGAGGGGGCTTTAGCAATGATTGTAAATGATATAAGAAACTATACAGAAACTTTTTTTTTTCACTTTTTTGACCAGTCAGAAACAAGGCGTGACCGAGGTAAAATGTCTTTGTCTGGTCAACATGACCAGCTACCGTCCAAAAATTATTTTGAGCCCTGCTCATATAGAGATTTTGGAGGCACTGGAGAACTAAATGTTACCTATTATCGTATATATTATAAGCATGTTTTTGCAGATTTATACTGCAAATAAGCCTGAACAAACAAATTTCAGAGACTATTCTGTTTATTCTTATTCCGGAATAATCGAACGAACAAATAATCCATTGAACGTGCCCTTAGTATTCAAAGACTTTCCAAGTGATTTGCAATACAAGCTATACTGCTACTAACCTTTCAGTAGTCGGATCTGTGGAATTCAAAGGGAATTTCATCTCAATAACTTGACCATTCTTTTCTCTTAGTTGACCAGGATTCTCAGTGTAAAACAGTATCAACTCTGACAAAGTAGCAAACTTCTCTCCTCCATACAAGTCATAAAAATCTCCTGTGTTCTGGATTTTAATGTGTGTAACTTCCCCTTCTCGCCTGCAGTTCAAAGGAACAAGATACTTCTAACATAAACATATATATAATTATGTTGTAGTTCAATTTTATCCTTGGTCCTGACCGTAAATAATTTATATATTCCTGCATTCTTTCTACTGCCACCTGGGGTTGTGAACAAATAAAAAAACTTCTATGTGAAAGCATTATGGATATTTTATTCTGATTTTTTACAGCTTTTTAAAGGCAAAGTGGAAATTGATTTCAATGGAATTTCACCACCCCACTCATTGCTCATTGGCGTACGGGAAAAATTTCGTCGGGGGGGACTGAACATAATTTGCCCGAATGAAACTCGTGGCGTCATGTTTATTCGTCATGATGATGATTCTAGCACTCGCTGACATTTTACTTTTCTACCACTGTGAACTATGCGAGAATGAGCTTCTACGTCTCACATTCTTCGCACTTCACACGGTACCGATAAGATATATTTCACGAGACTTCAACGAAGACATAATTTGAACAACAAGATACCAACATCACATACTGTCCCTATAAGCAAGATGGTCGCCAAATGTTATACTTAGTTTCAGTCCCTGCGCGATCGACAATATCATTCCCACCCTTGGCATTTGTCATTGTATGGCCCTATTTACATGGAAAGAGGATGATCCTAGTGCTAGAATGATCTTAGAAGGTTCATTTTGGTTTACATGCATAAATAAAGCATCCAGGATCAACTTTTCATTTGGTATACGTGAAAAATTAGGCAGGATGGCCTTAGTACCTTTGAGTTTGGCACTGTTGCAAAACAAGACGGTGGGCGACAATAACAAAAGCGAAGATTACCTTGGGGCTCCCGAGGCCGTTTACATGGAGCTCGGATGATCCTAGTCCTAGGACCATCCTACCTTTCAGATAGGATAAACCTAGCGCTAGGATGATCTTAGCATTAGGGCCAAATGCAACCCTTCACATGTAAATTGAGAGTAGAAAACATGTTGTGCTCGGATGATCCTAGCACTAGGATCATCCCCTTTCCATGTAAAAAGGGCTTATGTCTGCTCACGCAGTTAGCATCTTATGGAGCTATCACATCAATGACATGATTGATGTAGTATAGAGCTCGGTTAGAAAGTTAAGTGAGTAATGTGAGTTACGAAATAAAAACAAATAAATTAAGACATTGAATGACAAAAGACCACAAAATAATTCAGTAATTTTACTGTGTCTGTGGTGCCCGAATAGTAATATATTCAAACTGGTCTTTCATTCGCGGTTCACTGATTAAGAATGGGGAGAACTGGGAAAGCATTGTTCCTAATGGTTACCCAGTTTCTTAGAACCGAGAAGAAAGCCCAGTCTAGATATACACCCCAGGGGATGGGTTGGGAGGGGAAAAAACTCCCATCCACATACACCCACTCCCACACTCCCATCCTCATAGCCTTTCACTATGCCGGCCCCGGTTATTTCCCACTTCCGATCCCACGCTTCTTGCGAAAAGAGGCCTAACACAGAACATGTGATCCTTATATACCCTTGCATAATATTATTCAGTGTGAATGCCACCCGTTGGTATGAAGTATTGTTTCTTAATCGGCTCCCGTGAACTCAAGGACCAGTTTGAATAGTAATATATTCAAACTGGTCTTTCATTCACGGTTCACTGATTAAGAATGGGGAGAACTGGGAAAGCATTGTTCCTAATGGTTACCCAGTTTCTTAGAACACTCATTACAGACCAGGTAACTAACACGGCATACCCGCCCTCACCTATCCCTCCCCCTACACTTCTTTATCCCAATCAACATCCCCATACTCATCCGAACAAAAAACCACCCCTCACTAATCCCTGTAGAATTTTCCAATGGATTGTGAACGTGGGGCGCCCAAACGTCGGATGGTGTGCGTGGTGGCTAGGCCTAAAGTCTGGCAGTCATATTGCAACATCTTCCACCCAAATGGGAGAACATTATTGACTAACTACCAGCCACCCCACTGAAACCTGACGAGTGAACGACTCATAGAATCGAGCAGCACATGGTCATACCCTGATTTGTCATCCAGTTTTGTTTGTAGGTGATCTTTTCCACATATCGTGTCAGCTTCACAAAAGAATAGAGCGAGAAAGGCATGTCTCGCATCCACAGATTAAGATAGCGTTTATCGAGGCATACAGGGTTCCACCGTAAGGGGGTATGACGAGATAGGGCGGAAGAACCTCATTTACCCTTCCCCACACACTAACCTCGCCGACCATTATTCGACTGGTGAGCTCCTTTGTTACAAAATCAGAAAGTTCCTTGCATGAGTGATAGTCATGAAATACGCGACGGGGTGGAAAATTTGAGTTACATTCTGACCCCGCAAAGCTGCCTTTGAAAGGGCGCATGTATTTTCAGATGGATACCCGGTTCCGAGTCCATCCCATGATTTCAGTCGCATCCACTTGGCAAGGCGTTATCTCGGCCCATGACTCAATGTGATTATGTATTTCACCGGCGACAAAGGAGTCTGGAACGCGCACTCGAAGTTGAAGTGGAGTGCCATGACACAGGCCTTTCGATACCTCTTGAATGGAAGGGAGATTCCCGTCGGGGATTGTCACCCCACCACCGGCCCCTGGGACAGAAACCCACTGGATCCCGTTAGGCGACCGTTTTGAGATGCTGCCTACATCGACTGAAAATTCTCTTCAAATTCCTATTCTGGTACAATGTATGCCTGGCCTTCAAGTTTTTTTTTTTTTTTTTTTTTTTTTTTTTTTTTTTTGGCCGCTTCGGAGAGATCTAACATTAAAGGAATATAGGGGACAATTTGGTCTACTCCAGCGCCGAAAAATGAACCTAACGGAGTAAACGAACAAAAAAAATAGGATGGGGCCGACGGAGGGTAACAATCCCGTCCCAACTGCAAGAGTCGAGCACAAAGGGCATTAGAGTGCCCTGGGATCGGTACCAACCATGCGGAGGGGGGGGGGGGGGGGGGGGGGGAAGCCTAGATGAATGCATAATAGACTCAATAAAACCCAATAAATGACCAGTTTCACAGTCGACTGACGTGCAATATGCAGACTTTCCCGTATTAACATTTCTCTTTTGTTCTTAGTACGAGAAACCACGCGTGACCCAAGTAAAAGCACATGATTGTTTTCCACCTTTTTCAAAGGAAAAGAAAGAAAGAAAGAAAAAAAATCATCTTTGTGCACAGAGTAAATTCCATATTCACCCGCCACGAACTGGGCACTGTAAACAAAACGATTTCGTCAAACGAACTTATCATTTGCAGATAAGTACCACGAAACGGTGTCACAGAGCAATCATTGTCACACAGTAAATTCGGCGAGCGAACTCAGCACTCGCCGAGAAATATATCGTTGTGTTTTCACACTGAGCGGCCACCGGGGCGGCCACCATGGCAGAATAATTGCGCTGACCACTGTTACACAATAATTTCATTGAGCGAACTCAGCACTTGACAAATTTTCATCGTGGAGTCACACAGAGCAACCACTGTCACACAATAATTTCGCTGAGCGAACTCAGCACTTGCCAAATATATCGTCGTGGTGTCACACAGAGCAACCACTGTTGTACAATAATTTCGCTGAGCGAACTCAGCACTTGCCAAATATATCGTCGTGGTGTCACACAGAGCAACCACTGTTACAAAATAATTTCGCTTAGCGAACTCAGCACTTATGCCAAATACTGATATCGTCGTGGTGTCACACAGAGCAACCACTGTTACACAATAATTTCGCTGAGCGAACTCAGCACTTGCCAAATATATCGTCGTGGTGTCACACAGAGCAACCACTATTACAAAATAATTTCGCTGAGCGAACTCAGCACTTGCCAAATATATCGTCGTGGTGTCACACAGAGCAACCACTGTTGTACAATAATTTCGCTGAGCGAACTCAGCACTTGCCAAATATATCGTCGTGGTGTCACACAGAGCAACCACTGTTACAAAATAATTTCGCTGAGCGAACTCAGCACTTATGCCAAATACTGATATCGTCGTGGTGTCACACAGAGCAACCACTGTTACACAATAATTTCGCTGAGCGAACTCAGCACTTGCCAAATATATCGTCGTGGTGTCACACAGAGCAACCACTATTACAAAATAATTTCGCTGAGCGAACTCAGCACTGGCCAAATATATCGACGTGGTGTCACACAGAGCAACCACTGTTACAGAATAATTTCGCCGAGCGGACTCAGCACTTGCCAAATATATCGTCGTGGTGTCACATAGAGCAACCAGTATTTTGCCAACATACATCTCGTCGTGGCGTAAAATTACTACACAGAGAAAAACCACACATACAAATCCGATTTGGGCGTACTAGTAACAAACAGAACGAAGGTGTACAGAACACAAATACACTAGTGAAATACCCCTACTTCAAGGTTATCTGGTTCGGCTTGAACCGACGCTGGAACTCCCGGCGGCGCTTGTACAGGAGCTAGTGGAGCTGGCGCGTTCAGTAGAGTCACTGAAGCTGGTGCTTGTACAAGAAACGCTGGAGCTGGCTTTGGAATGACCTGGGCTGCCGCTGCCTGGACTTGAACCGCTACTGGGAGGGCGGGGAGGACGGATGGGTCTGTGCGGCCATAAAGGTTATTTTCCACTTTCAAGATCCCACGCTTCTTGCGAAAAGAGGCCTAACACAGAACATGTGATCCTTATATACCCTTGCATAATATTATTCAGTGTGAATGCCACCCGTTGGTATGAAGTATTGTTTCTTAATCGGCTCCCGTGAACTCAAGGACCAGTTTGAATAGTCGACCAGTTTTGCCCGAATAATACTATATTTTTTACAACTGAGGGGGGAGGGGGGGGGGGGGCTGCAGAATCTCCCAGCCCCTCCCACTCGTACGCTGTGCCTATGACCCCACTGTACCAAAACTATCAATGAGTGTCTCTAACCATAGATGGATTACAACCTGAGACAAAATTAGTTGGGAAGGTTTGTACAACGCTGAAAAATGACACTACCTTTGGGTTTCTCTTTTAACCCCCTCTCCCCCCAAATCCAATGTCGAAGACATCTATACAAATAATTAACTTAAGTATTTACGTTAACAGCAACTTTGAAAGGGAGGGGATGAGGGGGGAGGGGTGAGGAAAACGAGGAATGTTCCCAACACATTTGTCTTTGGTTGTAGGTTTGAATAAATTGCAAAATGGGATAGAACAGACCATGAGTTGTTCCTCTTTCAAGAATTGCTTGACTTCTTTCTCTTGGTGTTTTAGTATTATTTTGTAAATAAGTAAAGCTTTTGACCAAACAAGGTCAAAACTCCCAAAACACTTAACCCCTTTGAGGACTGGATTTTCTAGAAATAAACCAGACACATTATTGACATTATTTAAGGTACCAGCCATGTTGCCATCGACATACAAACCCTTTTAGTACTGGACATCCAGGCTTTAAGTGGCCACATAATTTAAACAAAAAAATAAAACTAAAAAATAATGACACAATGTTTATTTTTTAGTGCAATTTAAACTATTAATAACTTTCAAGACATCAAAATAAGTCCTGCTATTTTTCCAATAAGCAAATTGCTATAATCCTACGATTTTAAATTTCGTTTTTCTCTTTAACAAAAAAAAACAACGGAAAATTCTGGCAACGGCAAAGTCAAATATTAACTATTTTTCACATGACTACACCAAAGGCCATCCGCTATAACACATGTTTCAGATCGAAACTATAACTTCGATCAATATGGTAATATATTTAATGAAGCTTGAGAAGCAGATGTCTTGTTCACGACAGAAGTTTTCTTTTTTAATAGGTTGACATCAATGCGTAGGTGTTTAAAAATCAAAATAGAAGAAAATGAGCAAGCAAGTTTTAGTGGATTATTTAACTTCCCTTTCTTGGAAAAATATGTCGCTCTGTGCTGATACTTCACCTTATAATACACTAAATTTGCAGAAAGCCAATATTTCCAGACATGTTTGATTAAACAGTCGATTCAGATTTAAGGTTTGAGTAGTTCGAGCGCCGATCAACTTAAAATTCACTGATAAAATTTGCAAGTTGATGATCAAGAATCGACCGACATCTGTTCTAATTGCCTCTCGTGCAAAGATAAAATGCAAATGTCATCTTTGTCAATGGTTTACTGCTTATGAAATAGTTTTGTGCTTTAAATTCAGCTGAACACTCAAGCTTAAATAGCCAAATACAAGTGCATGAAACCTAGAAGATGTCACTTTTTCGATGAATCGCCTGCAGGATTGATAGCAGACGAAATCGTATACTCATGTTATGCTTGTCGTTTCAACTTCACCTTTAAGCCGCTTACTGCGGATTCAGGTTGAGCGTTTACTGTGCGAATCCAAAACACTTTGATTTGATTTTGACATTTCCCATTGTGCGGCAACCAATCAGAAGCGACTCGAAACCGCAAGGAACCCAAACAAACATTTAGTCACGAAACCACGCTCCTTGCAAAAGAATTGTCGCCGCCTCGCTGTAGTTTTTATCACTAGTTTACCTTTCGTCTTTCTTTGTAAATGAAGTAGAAATCTGGGCGATTTTACTGTAACGGCTAAAAAACAGACAGACCTTTGCCTCATGCTCATTTGTCGCGTTCATCGGTTTGTCAGTGTTGTACTGGTTGTACACAATACTTATCCGCCGCGGCAGTATCGCAAAAACATTTAGCGAAAAAGCGGGACAATAGCACATGACAGTTCCTGAGGATTAGTTTCCCTGGAAAAAGTGAATTTTCGAAAAAGCTACTGAGCGAGGGCAAAATCGGCTGTTCCGGCGAATGAAAATGTTAACTTACGGCATGCAGAAAAGCTATGAAACTACGGTATCGGTCCGTGCACGGTTCGTCCACTCAATGTTTTTTATTTCTATTCTATATTCAACAATGGAAAAAGCCAATCCACAGTCTTATTTTCAGTTTTTTATTTGAAATTCTACCAATACAGAACCCGATTTTGCCTAAAACACATCGTTTTATTCAAGTTCAAACTAAAACCACTTAACCTAATTTATGTACATAAGAAAAACGTCAAAATCTCCCAAAATTTCTAAAATTTAACAAATAATCGTCCCTTTACTTAATTTGTAAACTAAGATCAAAAAATAAAACACAAAATCAAAGTCTGTTTTATCGTTTTTCGTTTTATGACCAAACTTAAACAAAAAACGAAAAACGCACATCAACTTCCGTTTTATCGTTTTTCGTTTTATGTACAAACTTAAACAAAAAAACGAAAAACGAAAATCAACTTCCGTTTTTATCGTTTTTTCGTTTTATGTACAAACTAAAACGAAATTCAATTTTAAACTTGACGTTTTTGTTTGCTTATGGTCATAGAGTGTGAGGGGGGGGGGGGGGAGGGAATAGGTGTAAGCGTTTGTGACGTGTAGCACCGGAAATGGGGAGGCCACTGTATTTCTTGGCGGGAATTTTGGAACTCGTGGAGAACCAAAGACGCTTCGCATCTAACCGAGGATTGGCCAAACTAGCAATTTGATTGGCGTTTTGGTTTCATCAGGTGAGAAGAACAGAACGGTGTCCATCCTGTTTAGTTCCCGCTAACATGGACGAGTTAGATCGAACTTTCATCCTCTGGCGCGAACAACAAAGGGTAACTTTCAACGAAGAAGATGTCACAGCAGAACGCATATCAGCAGTGTTGAAGGTGAGTAAACCATTTCAATATTGTCACAGCATCTCCCATGTTGTCGATGAAAAGAAGGACAGGCTGTTTAACTTGTCACGTAGGAAATTTATGTTTTCCGTGTTTCTTTAAAGAGGGGAGTTTTATGTTAAGCGGGATTTCCTTATAAAATCGTGCTTTAGTACAACATTGAATTAACACATTTATTTAGCCGCAGGTAATACGCGAATTGAAAAGGAACGATAAACAGGATGGACACCGTTCTGTTCTTCTCACGTGGTGAAACCAAAATACCAATCAAACTTCTAGTTTGGCCAATCCTTGGTTAGATACGAAGCGTATTTGGTTCGCCACGAGTTCCAAAATTCCCGCCAAGAAATACAGTGGCCTCCCCATTTCCGGTGCTACACGTCACAAATGCTCCCCCCTCCCCCCGCCTCCCTCCCATACTATATGACTATAAGCAAACGAAAACGTCAAGTTTAAAATTTAATTTCGTTTTAGTTTGTACATAAAACGAAAAAACGATAAAACGGAAGTGGATTTTCGTTATTTCGTTTTTTGTTTAAGTTTGGACATAAAACGAAAAACGATAAAACGGAAGTTGATTTTCGTTTTTCGTTTTTTCGTTTAAGTTTGGACATAAAACGAAAAACGACAAAACGGAAGTTGATTTCCGTTTTTTGTTTAAGTTTGGACATAAAACGAAAAAACGATAAAACGGACTTTGATTATGTATTTTGCTTTTTGATCTTAGTTTACAAGTAAAGGGACGATTATTTGTTAATTTTAGAAATTTTGGGAGATTTCGACGTTTTTCTTGTGTACATAAATTAGGTTAAGTGGTTTTAGTTTGAACTTGAATAAAACGATGTGTTTTAGGCAAAATCGGGTTCTGTATTGGTAGAATTTCAAATAAAAAACTGAAAATAAGACTGTGGATTGGCTTTTTCCATTGTTGAATATAGAATAGAAATAAAAAACATTGAGTGGACGAACCGTGCACCGACCGGTATCGCTAAATTGCCGTAAACTTGTCAACTTTTATTCCCAGCACGGTAAGTTTACATGTACACAGCTGCTACACCACGTTTCTTTTGCTTTGATCTCTCGCTGATCAGCAGCTAGCAGCTACTTTGCCGTGTGTGGCTAATTGCAATACGGCCTTGCAAAATTTGAAGGCGAGAATATTCGATGATCATGATATGTATATCCCTAATCTGGCTCCGTAGTACGTAATATCTGATAATCACAGGTCACCAGATAAGGGTTTCTGTGGATCGAAAAATAATCGCCACCTTCAATAATCTTAATAAAGTTTGAAAACCTGACCCGCTGTGTTTTTCGAATCGAACCTTGGCCGTTTGGGCGATTTTTTCTCAACGAAATGTCACGGGGAAAGCTTTGTACGGCGTGACATGACCGTTGAGAAGAAAATCGCGCGGAAACCAATCAACCGCGAAAGCAGAAAAAACAAAAATTTTAAATTTTACAACAGTATAACTGCAAAAGAGAACAGAAGTTTGCTGCTTCAAATATTGAGACTATGAGACTTTTGAGCTACTATGCTCAAAAGTGAGTACTGATTACAGTTTGTTTGGTTCAGTACAAAAAATAAATGAGTATTACTTTTACTGTCTTTACTCTGAGCTTTGTGGAGCAGATTCGATCAAGTCATTTCCTTACTTTCTAATTCGTAGGTGCAGTGCACGTAAGACATAATCAGCACGGTCGACAGCACGGTCAAGTTTTTGATGAAGGAAAATCGTATCCTCAAGTTATTACAGCGAGGCGGCGACGATTCTTTTGCAATTTCGGAAACAGAGAAGCGTGGTTCCGTGACTAACCGTTTGTTTGGGTTTCTTGCGGTTTCGAGTCGCTTCTGATTGGTTGCTGCACAATGGGAAATGTCAAAATCAAATCAAAATGTTTTTTGGATTCGCACAGTAACGGTCTTAGTCAACCTCATCCCCAGGGTCTCTCATCTCCCCGCCCCCTGGAGCAACCCGTTCTCATCTCTGAATTCACCATTATCCTGAATTGTCAAATTGCTTTGAATTCACGATTATAGTGAATTTAGAACACTGACAGTCTGAAAGGAATTCTGGGAAATCAGCATTTTTGTTGAAAAAGAACAAACCTTAGTGTTCGGACAGGACTCGAACCTACGACCCTACAACCCTTCGCTGACTTATCCCCTCTTCTAACCACTAGACCACCACGCTGCTCGTTGAGCAAACCTCAATTTTTTAACATAACAAAATTAATGCGCTTATTCTACATCCTGTAGTAAGCCTATAAAATCACTCGCTTGAAAATTATTTTAAAAAGTAAATGGAAAGCTTGATCACCAAACCTCAACAAAAAGCTAACCATTTGAAATCAGCGCTTAGGCCTAATCACTGTAGATCAGTGATATTCTAAGACTCAAATAAATATCTTGCAGATATAATTTCCCATCA
Source organism: Cladopsammia gracilis (assembly GCA_022457155.1). Classification (NCBI taxonomy): domain Eukaryota; kingdom Metazoa; phylum Cnidaria; class Anthozoa; order Scleractinia; family Dendrophylliidae; genus Cladopsammia; species Cladopsammia gracilis. Next base: position 1,266,265 of record JAJGOT010000112.1, read on the forward strand.
CCGTGTTGTTCGGTGGTCTAGTGGTAAGAAGACGTTCCTAGTAGCGGTAGTTCCGGGTTCGAATCCCGCAGTCCAAATAACATGTTTTTTTTTATTTCTTCTTTTCTGAAATGTCCTGGGAAACAGTGTTCTAAATTCAGTATAATCATGAATTCAGAGCAATTTGACAATTCAGGATAATGGTGAATTTAGACCTGAGAACGTGTTGCCTGGAGCGACGGGGGGCGGGAAGATGAGAGACCCTGGGGACGAGGTTGGGTCTTAAGCCCGGTTTCCATATGATCGCTACGATCGCTGCGATCGCTGCGATCGCTGAAAAAAAAGTTCAGCGATCGTAGCGATCATATGGAAACCACTCTCCAGCGATCGTAGCGATCACAGCGATCGCAGCGACAACGATCGCTGCGATCGCTGTGATTCTATCTCAGCGATCGTAGCGATCATATGGAAACCACTCTCCAGCGATCGCAGCGATCGCAGCGATCGCAGCGACGGCAAAAATACCATGATGCACTGCGTACGCTCACTCAAAGGGTGCGATTTGGGCCTTTTTATGGAAGAAGTGCAAAGATACGACTGCCTTTACAACAAATTTTAAAAACAATTCACAGCCGCCATGTTGAATTTCAAGAATGAGGCGAAACGATATTGTTAGACCCAGGTCCCCTCGATCTTCATTCACTTTCTCAGCGATCGTAGCGATCGCAGCGATCATATGGAAACCATCAATCGCTGCGATCGCTGAACTATTTTTTTCAGCGATCGCAGCGATCGCAACGATCGTAGGGAGTTCGGTCGTTTCGATACAAAGTCGATTCGATACAAGTCGTTTCGATACAAATTGAAGTCGATTCGATACACGTAGAAAGTCGATTCGATACAAGTAGAAAGTCGATTCGATACAACCAACCAACTTTATTCTAAGTTTATTTTAAGTTGTTTAGGGGCGGGTGTCATTCGGGCAACCCACACGTCCCCGCGTGTAATAGGTATCTTAGATTTCTAGTTGTTTATAAATATTGTTGTTTAGGGGCGGGTGTCATTCGGGCAACCCACACGTCCCCGCGTGTAATCAGTTTAATTTTAGATGTAAGCAATAAATATTTTGGTATAAAACAGTGTCCGATTACTTTCAGTCGAGAAATAAACACGTTCTGTTGGTGTAAGTTACTCATCACAAATTTGCATTTGCAGAGTGTAATTGGAAACTCACGTTGCAAGTATTTGCATAATTTGTTATGGCGTATAGCGGCGGTTAATTCTGTTCGCAGCTTTACTTATCATAACATTGAGTCATCATGGCGTATAAAGAATCGAAGTAAAACTCAAAGCGGCCGTTTATGGTAAAGCCCGTAGTTTATATTTATATTTACGCGTACATAAAAACATTCAGTCATCATAGCGTATAAAGATTCGAAGTAAAACTGTTCAGTAAACTGAACTCAAACATTGAGTCATCATGGCGTATAAAGAATCGAAGTAAAACTCAAAGCGGCCGTTTATGGTAAAGCCCGTAGTTTATATTTATATTTACGCGTACATCAAAATTTACTTGATGACCAGAGTTGTATCGAATCGACTTTCTACGTGTATCGAATCGACTTCAATTTGTATCGAAACGACTTGAATCGAATCGACTTTGTATCGAAACGACCGTAAACCGATCGTAGCGATCGTAGCGATCATATGGAAACCGGGCTTTAGTTGTCGCGTTCGTTGTCACGGTTGGTTAATTGCGTTGTGAGGCAAAATGACAGCCATTGCTAGGCGGGAATGACAACATTATGTCTGGGAAAAAGCTCTTAGTTTTGTACCCTGAAGAAGGCAGCATTGCCGAAAAGTCGGGAAAGAAAGATCATTCTACAAACAGCGTCAAATTTAACACTTTTTTCTTTTCATCATTCAGATGAATATACCAGATGAGGAGCCACCTTTGTGGAAACGCTGATATTAAACCATTCTTTATTTATTTATTTGTATAACGCTGCGCAGGTAATTTAAATATTTATCACAAAAAGCACAACGCGCCTTTTCCCAGACAGAACGTCGTCATTCCCGCCTTGCAACGGCTGTCATTTTGCTTCGCAACGCAATCAACCAACCGTAACAACGAACGCGACAACTAAGACCGTTAAACGCTCAACCTGAATCCGCAGTAAACGAACTTCAAGCAATGCAGAAAGCTGGCAAGCCAAATATTGAAACTTATTTTCTCTGTTTGATGCTTCTCTTTCTCAAGGAGCAATAATTACCTCACTGATAACGTAAAGTCTCCGGGATTACTCTTGCTCGGCCGAACAAGATAGCTTCCATCGAAACCTCTCTCTAACAACAACCTCTCTGCATCGTAACCAGAAACGTAAGAATGAAACCACCTGGAATCACAAAGCCAAAAGCGCGCCCGGTTAGAAGAATGAAACAGTTATTCTTTAGTTAACGGAATGTTGGCTAATTACCTCCGCGATGACATATTTCACTGTTGTAAACTCAGGCAGAAAAGTTTGTTTGCCAGCAAAGTTGCTCCCCGTCATCAGGAAGTGATTCGGTTCTCCTCCCAGAGGTATAAAACGGGTCAAATTTCTTTACAAACTGGTTAATCAGGGTCAAAAATGATATACTTCTTACCACACGATACCGCTGAACAAGAGGAACGCTAGAATCACACACTCGGCTTGCTGGAGGTACAGTCGGACCTCTATTAAGCGGCCGCCTATTAAGCGGCCACCCTCCATTAAGCGGCCACTTTCCAAAGTCCCGAATTGTTTGTCAGTAAAGTGCTGTATTCGATACCTCTATTCAACGGCCACCTCTATTCAACGGCCGCGGCCACCTTTTTGCTGTTGCAAGTTTAGTGTTTACTGTATTTTTACCTCTATTAAGCGGCCAGCAAATCATCTTTTCAAGCGAAATGGTGACAGATAATATGAAGGTGATAACTGATAACAATAAAAACTGCAATTTAATCTCCACTTGCCCAGTTTCACGGTTACCAGGACCTTGCCCTATCTATCGGAAAGGCAAATGACTTGATCTTCTCGTTACAACTCCGAGCTCCACAACGGCAAACAGCAGTGACGGATTATTTTAAATAAATCGTCCGTGAAATATTTTGAGCTAAAATTGTTACAGACTATTGGTGCAAAAAAGGCCTAAGAAACTTGATGTTTTGTTACATGGATTTGCATATTTTTCTGTACCTACTCAACACCAAAAAATACTGTACTTATCGACCACATGCTCTCTGTGTTAGAGCTAGAACTTTGCACGGACTTGAAATGCGCAAACACAGGGCACTTAATTTTTGTTTCAATGATTTTTGCATTTATCTTCACATATGTTCACTTTTCAACAAGCCTTTTGCTATATAGAGGCAATAAAATTACGTTGACTGCCATTTCTATCCAATTTATATTGCACCTCTATTAAACGGCCAACCTCTATTAAGCGGCCAGTTTTCAAAGTCCCGAGGGTGGCCGCTTAATAGAGGTCCGACTGTAGTTTCGAACGACCGTTTCGAAAGATGCCAAAGCGATCCAAATCTAACGTCACAGACTTTAGTGGCGTCAGTGGAGTCGTCCCAAAGAAAAGGGGACATGAAAACCCTCAACCAGACGGAGCTATAGTAGCTCAACATCTGTTATGGAGGAAAATTTGGTGACTTTCGATTTCTTTTATATAAAGCTTTATATATTCTTTCATTCACTACAGTATGTTACCCAGTTTCCGGCCAGTTTAGTTTATAATCGCTCCAAGATTTCTTTCAAAGAGAGATCATTTTTTTGTTGTCGAATTGTGATAATCGATATTGACCGCGGTCTAGATTTTCCCATCTAGACCAGCATCGAATGTCTCGAATGGTCTGACTATTACATTTGCCTTGGGAAAGTTACAAAAAAAAAAAAAAAAACATTGGCTTGTTTCTGCTAAAAATACTAAATGGAAGAGCCAAAAGACGTGACGTGAAAAAAGGTAAAGAGAACGGGCAAACTTTGACAAAATTAAGTTTAGCTCAGGCAGCCGAAACACCAGCTGAAAACTAAATTGAGAAGTTTCTGGAAGCCCAGAAGTCAAATGCACAAAACACAAGACTAAGAATTTTACCAGTCGATGAAAGAGGCTAGAGAAATTGAAACCATATAAACCTGCCAGTGAGCTCGTACTTCTTTTGACCAAATTTTTCATCTCCGTTCGCAAGCAACCGGCTACATTAAGTGGTTTTCAGCCAATTTTCTTGTTTGGCCAAATAATAAACATCTTATTAACCGAGCTTGGTCGGGCTGTATGGGAGAATCTTGACCTCGACAGGGGCGTAGCTACCTGTACGCACGTACGCACGTGCGTACCTGAAAAAGTCGAAGAAAAAGAAAGATTTGGGACTTGAGGGTTGGGGGAGGAGGTAGGGGGAGTGTTTGAAAAAAGTGAATGTGCGTATCTCTGAAAAAGTCCTGGCTACACCCCTGCTCGGCCGTGAGTAAAGACCGAACGCAGTCAGGAGATCTGTAGTCACGACCTCGGTCAAGATTCTCTCATACAGACCTCCCGCTCGGTTAATAAGAAAATAGAAACCCGCAAAATCGCGAAAAAGTTTTCATCAGAAATGTTCTACCAGTGTTTATATAGAAGTGAGGCAGTGTCAAAGAAGGCGACAGATGAACAAAGAATTGAAATTTATTGCTTTTCTGGAGGGGCGACCTGAACCATTTACAAGGTTCTGTGTAATTGGCCAAACGAAACATTAGATAAACCGCCTCCTGGTTAGCTCAGTTGATAGAGCACCGGTCTGCAGAGCGGGAAGTCTCGGGTTCGAACCCCGTCCGGACCAACACTCAGGGTCTTAAAATAACTGAGGATGAAGGTGCTGCCTTTGCTATGACATCGGCAAATGGTTAGACCTTCACGTGGCTCGGATGACCACGTAGAAATGGCGGTCCCGTCTCCCATGGGGACGTAAAAGAACCACTGAGGACGTAACAAACCCTGGCTGTGACCGCCCTCAGTGTCAGTACTTGTTCATGGGTGGGGTGGGTCTGACTGATTGTGAAGTGCATTTGAATATGTATATAGAATTTGCGCTATACAAATGAATATTATTATTATTATTATTATTATTATTATTATTGCAGTAAAACTATCTGTATGCACAGTGTTATAAAGCAACACAGGGCGCAAAGCGTAACCTGTGCGCAAGAGCGAAACTTAAAAAAAGTAATAATAATAATAATAATAATAATAATTATTATTATTATTATTATTATTATAAACAACACAGACAAAAAGGTTTTATCTTTGGTTTTATCTTTGGTGAAAAAAAAAAACAACACAGACAATGCCCCTAGCCCTAAAAGCAAAGGAGGTGCAGATTAATGAGAACGAATGAAAATAGAGGTTTTAAAGTGGTGCAGGAATGCGTGGTGAAAGCCGTCATTTTTCCGTGAACTGTGCGAAATTGATCGGAAAGTATTTAGAAAATAAGCGGGATGGTTTCGTACTCTTGGATGAACAATTTTTATGCTATATTCCTAATGTCACATAAGAAAATACTGCACCTTTGAGGTGTAGAAAAGCAGCTGAATGCCCTCGCATAACGCCTTGGGCATCCACTGGTAGCTTTTCTAGACCTCAAGCGTGCACTATTTTCTTTTAGAACATGGAAAACCATCTTCTATTTGGTAAATATATAATATATAGTGATATTTACATAGCAAATATAAGCCATCACTTAAAAAAACGATGTTCAAATTTCAATCTGAAGAGTTTCATTGATGAATGGTAAAAGGGTACTAAAAAAATGACTGTTTCAACCATGACTTCCAAGAGCTGTCTTTCGTACAGGTCTTATGAGATAATCCTCTCACAGGACCTATCAACAAGAGAAATAGCTGTGATCTGAAAGAAATCTTTTGAATAACACCAATTAACAGCAAATAACACCACTAGATTGACGATGTGGAAGCCACATCAATATCCACCGCTAGTCTGAAAGAAAGAATAACTTAACAAATGTGTTTGTTGCAATGAATGTGTATAGCGGTGTAGTGTAATAGGCCCAACCTTGTCCGGTCACGTTTCTCGGGTAGGGATTTGATATTCAGATGGTAAAGATGAGTCATGACCGACTTTCTTATCCAAAAAGGTTTGTGATGGTCTATATTTGAACCTGATGATTTTCATTTCTGAATGGTAGAAGAGTACTAAAAAGTTGTCTGTTTTAACCACGATTTCCTAGAGCTGGGTTATCTGCGGTCTTATGAGATGTTCCTCTCACGGTCATATCAACGAGAGAAATATCTATTTTATCTAGACCTGACTCGCCTGAATAAAACCTATTATTGCTATTTTGAATAACACCAATAATTTAAGCGTATAGTCTACTAAATAACGTAACATTGTTCGTTGATGCTTAATGTGGGGCGCGCCGGCCATTCTCGTCACTCTTAAACCACCGCTATCGCGTCAGAGTGAATGACAACTGACGTAAAACCCGTCCACTGCTAAATACGTTTATTTTTCGTTTTTATTATCCGTTCGTGTTGTAGTTTCAATAGCAAAGATTAGCAACTGCACCAGCTAGATTGACGATGTGGTAGCCACATCAATATCCACCGCTAGTCTGAAAGAAAGAATAACTTAACAAGTGCATTTGTTGCAATGAATGTGGATAGCGGTGTAGTGTGATAGGCCCAACCTTGTCCGGTCACGTTTCTCGGGTAGAGATGTGATATTTAGATGGTAAAGATGAGTCATGACCGACTTTCTTATCCAAAAAGGTTTGTGATGGTCTATATTTGAACCTGACGATTTTCATTTCTGAATGGTAGAAGAGTACTAAAAAGTTGTCTGTTTTAACCACGATTTCCTAGAGCTGGGTTATCTGCGGTCTTATGAGATGTTCCTCTCACGGTCATATCAACGAGAGAAATATCTATTTTATCTAGACCTGACTCGCCTGAATAAAACCTATTATTGCTATTTTGAATAACACCAATAATTTAAGCGTATAGTCTACTAAATAACGTAACATTGTTCGTTGATGCTTAATGTGGGGCGCGCCGGCCATTCTCGTCACTCTTAAACCACCGCTATCGCGTCAGAGTGAATGACAACTGACGTAAAACCCGTCCACTGCTAAATACGTTTATTTTTCGTTTTTATTATCCGTTCGTGTTGTAGTTTCAATAGCAAAGATTAGCAACTGCACCAGCTAGATTGACGATGTGGTAGCCACATCAATATCCACCGCTAGTCTGAAAGAAAGAATAACTTAACAAGTGCATTTGTTGCAATGAATGTGGATAGCGGTGTAGTGTGATAGGCCCAACCTTGTCCGGTCACGTTTCTCGGGTAGAGATGTGATATTTAGATGGTAAAGATGAGTCATGACCGACTTTCTTATCCAAAAAGGTTTGCGATGGTCTATATTTGAACCTGACGATTTTCATTTCTGAATGGTAGAAGAGTAGTAAAAAGGTGTCTGTTTTAACCACGATTTCCTTAGAGCTGGGTTATCTACGGTCTTATGAGATGTTCCTCTCACGGTCATATCAACGAGAGAAATATCTATTTTATCAAGACCTGACTCGCCTGAATAAAACGTATTAAAGAGTCCTGTAAATAAAGAAACATTTCTCGTGGATGCTTATTGTGGGGATCACCGGTCATGCTCGTCACCGCGAGCCGCGAACACGTCCGAGCTGCCAACTGACAGTGTAAACTCAGTCTACTGCATCGTAGGTTTATTTGTCTTGTTTATTATTCGTTCGCGTTGTAGTTTCATTAGCTAAGTTTAGCAACTGCACTAGATTGACGATACGAAACCGCACCATTATGCATCACTGACATGTCTGGAAGACGAATAAGGCCACAAATGTATATGTTGTAATGAATTTGTATAGGGGAGTGTGATAAAAACGCCCTACCTTGTCCGGTCAAGTTCATCGGGTAGGGATTCCATGGCAAGGATGAGCCATCGTGTTTGTTACAGAAACGATTTGTGGTAATGATTTACATTTGAATTTGAAGAGTTGAGTTTGTGAATGGTAAACGGGCACTAAAAAGTTGTCGTTTTTAACCACCACTTTGAATACGTGAATTACGAATGGTCTTATGAGATATTCTTCTCACGGGAAATGCCAATAAAAGAAATAGCTGTGATTTAGACCAATCTTGTGAATAACACCACTTCAAGCATCTACCAATATAAATAATTAAAAGTAACATTTCTCGTTGATGCCCAATGTGGGGTGCGCCAGCCAGAGGTATCATTATCCACAGCCGGCGTCACTGGAATAAAGTATTTGTGCAAATGATTGTCTGTAGTGATGGTTTATGGGATTTGATAGACTTAATACATTTACACGGTACTTTCTTACAAAAATAGTTTGCAATGGTTTACATACGAATCTGAAGAGTTTCATTGATGCCACGACTTCCAAGATCTGACTTAACACGAGTCCTATGAGATAATCTTCTCACAGGACCTATCAACGAAAGAAATAGCTGTGATCTAAAAGAAATCTTTTGAATAACACCAATTTAAGCGTATAGTCTACTAAATAACGTAACATTGTTCGTTGATGCTTAATATGGGGCGCGCCGGCCATTCTCGTCACCCTTAAACCACCGCTATCGCGTCAGAGTGAATAACAACTGACTTAAAACCCGTCCACTGCTAAATACGTTTATTTTTCGTTTTTATTATCCGTTCGTGTTGTAGTTTCAATAGCAAAGATTAGCAACTGCACCAGCTAGATTGACGATGTGGTAGGCACATCAATATCCACCGCTAGTCTGAAAGAAAGAATAACTTAACAAGTGCATTTGTTGCAATGAATGTGTATAGCGGTGGTATGATAGGCCCAACCTTGTCCGGTCACGTTTCTCGGGCCCGGGGGAGAAGAGTACTCCCTATAATGGGCTATACGGGGATGCTCCGCCCGAAAGGGGTACCTTTTTGAGGCTGGAGGTATATGAAAGGGTCGGGATTTTACGAGTTGAAGTATATGAAAGGGTAGGGATTACACGAAGAATAGGAAAGGGTAGCGAAAACACGCCGTTGAAGCATAAAAAAGGTAGGGAAAACTGCCATTTAAGTATTATAAAAAGGACCTTTCAAAATATATCAAACAGACGCACGTAAAGGGGTACCATTTTCAATGAAAGGTATGTGAAAGGAGTGCCATTTTCAATGAAGGGTATATGAAAGGGGTACCTTTTCTGTCAAAAACGGTATATGAAAGGGTAAGGGTTTGGACCTCGGGGCGGAGCATCCCCATACAAAACTTTGTTGAGTAACCCCCGGGTTCTCGGGAAGGGATTTGATATTTAGATAATAATAATAATAATAATATTAATAATAATAATAATAATAATAATAATAATAATAATAATAATACAAAGACATATATAGCGCACATATCACACATGTCTCATGGCGCTTTACATACACTTATGAGAACGTGATCGGACGTCAGCTTATGAAGGCGCCGCAGACAGCCGCTATCGGTCCATTGTTGATCTCATCTCACCCACCCCACCCATGAACAAGTAACACTGAGGGCGGTCACAGCCAGAGTTTGTTACGTCCTCAGTGGTTCTTTTACGTCCCCATGGGAGACGGGATCGCCATTTCTACGTGGTCATCCGAGCCACGTGAAGGTCTAACCATTTGCCGATGTCATAGCAAAGGCAGCACCTTCATCCTCAGTTATTTTAAGACCCTGAGTGTTGGTCCGGCCGGGTTTCGAGCCCGAGACCTCCCGCTCTGCAGACCGGTGCTCTATCAACTGAGCTAACCAGGAGGCGGTTTAGATGGTAATTAAAGATGAGTCATGACCGACTTTCTTATCCAAAAAGGTACGTGATGGTCTAAATTTGAAACTGACGATTTTCATTTATGAATGGTAGAAGGGTACCAAAAAGTTAAGCAATACGGAGAAAACCAAAAATTTTTTTCAGTGATGAGTGACACTCTCGTTATATCCTAAAGTAAAAAGGTGTAAATCCTTTCAAAAAAGTGTAAATGTCATTTAAACCACAAACGTTTCGGGCTGAGCCCTTCTTCAGTGTCATTAAAAAATGTGTGCCACGACATTCAAAAAAACTTCAAAGTGAAAAGTTAAAAAAGTTGTCTGTTTTAACCACGATTTCCTAGAGCTGGGTTATCTACGGTCTTATGAGATGTTCCTCTCACGGTCATATCAACAAGAGAAAATACCTATTTTATCAAGACCTGACTCGCCTGAATATAACCTATTAAACGGTCTTGTAAATAAAGTAACATTTCTATGAAGCCGCAAAGCCACATCCTGAATATCCACAGCTAGTCTGAATGAAAGAATAACTTAACAAATGTATTTGTCGCCAAGCTCGTCACCAATAAACCACCGCTACCGCGTCAGAGCTGACAACTGACGGTAAAATTAGCTACTGCATCATAGCTCTATTTATCTTTTTTATTATTCGTTCGTGTTGTGGTTTTATCTCATTCTGTTAAGTTTATCAACTGCACCAGATTGAAAATGTGGAAGCTGCATGCTAACTTGATGGTATTCCGGAATACGAATTCATTCTTCTGTTTCTGATCCACTTCCAGTTGAATGTAGATCCCCTAATTGCTCTACTGAATGTTACCGGTAGACGATACAAAATTAGCTAAAATTGTTTGTTTCCTTTCATTCACAAGACACTCGACGGATTGTTGCAGAGATGAACGAAGACCTCCTTGAGGTGCGCAACTGATGCTTTAGAGATCGCTTATTGCTAAATCCAGATCATACGAAATTAGTCGTTTTCGGGACAGATGACAGATGACTTCGAAACTTCACGAGTTTCGTTTGTCTCTGTTGGGAAAGGACATCTCCCACGTGCAATCAGCCAAAGACCTTGGCGTAATCCTGGATCCGAACTTGTCTTTCGACGATCATATCAGTGACGACCACTGTATCTGAATGTATTGCACGCCTTTTCATGCGCAAATTAACTGCGTCAAACATTGTCTTGACAATTAAAGCTCACTGTTAACCATAATAAATGCCCTAGTTTTCAGTAGTATTACTGCTCGAACGTCTGGGCAGGCTGTTCAAAACTTTGCCTGCCGGATAATTAGTGGCGCGAGAAAATATGATCATGTAACTCCCCTTTTAAAAAGTCTGCCTTGGCTGCCTGAATGTGTATGAATCAGCATATTTCCTGCTTTCGTTGCCGCATTAAATTGTGACACTTAAACTGAAGGGAGCTGAGAAACTTTACTTACTAGCATTGAAAGTCATATTCTTGCTAATCTTAGTGAAATAAATCATCGCAACTAAAAGAGCCTATTTCCAAAATAATTTTATTCAGGATGGTAGCACGAGACTGGATTTTGCCGTGATGGCACCATGGTGGTGCGGTGACAGTTTTACGCGTGAAATTTACCACGGCTATGAATAACTGCAACAGGACCGCTTAAAATATATTTCCACGGGTCAAAATGCTAAAAACCCTAGATATTTATTAGAACTACATGATAAAACAGTTTCCCATTCCCAGCGAGTCGATAATAGTCGATATTATGATGTGGTACAAACAGTCGTACATTTGACCCTCATTTACTCTTTTTTACCATGGTAAACTACGCTATTTTTGACCTGTTTCTTATGTGCCTCCCACGGAAGCTGGAACACAGCCTCGGGTCCACGCTAGGTCCAGTCCACCTGTTCAACAAAAAGGACCATTCTCGTCCCCAGAGCCGCTTGGCCCTCTTAACCGCCGGAACCTGAGTACGAGACCCTTGTACTCAGGCTCCAGCGGTTAAGAGGGTCAAGCGGCTCTGGGGACGAGAATGCAAACAGGAGAAAACTCATTGATTTTCCTCCGCTCAGCCTTCTAGACGCGCTTATTCACTCATTAACTGGCTCGTCGCTTCGACGAGTCAGTTCTTAAAATACCCTCTTTTTTTTTTTTTCCCCTGTCGGGTCACCTGCCCCGGGAATCGATTTTGCTGCGGCCAACACCGTACCTACTTTACTTCCGGTTTTCAGAAATCAGTGATGTCATCGAAACGACAATTTACAATTGAAATATTTACCGTTCTAATTTCGGCGGAATTGTTAAACATTAAATCGCTGTGATTTCAGGATGTGTTCTATTTCTGGTAAAAGGAAAGCGGGTTGAACTTTTCTAACCAAATCAATTGTCAAACAGTTGAGTTTAGATCGAATAAATCATTGAACAAACACGTCCCGGCAAGTCACTGCTGAGTACAATTCTCAAGTATTACGTCATGGAGTCACGTTCAAACTCCACACATCTCGTATTTATGTCACGCTATGGTTGGCTGTTTATCATTTGATCGATCATGTTGATATTGTTAATTTATTCGAAACCCCATCACCGATTCTCCAAAACGCCTGTCTTTAAACAATCCTGATTCGTTGTAGTAGGTGGTTTCAAGCATTTTAAAGCGAAAATAATATACAAAGTTCTGAACTTGTGTTTTTTCTAACTGTACCGAGCCGATCAGAAAAAATATATATATAGACCTGAAATTGTAGCCTACTAAGGGATGTACGATTTCATTTTATTTTATTTTTGTTTGGGGGGGGGAGGGGGGGGGACGGGTCGGGGGGGCGGTGTTGGGCAATTTTTCTTATCATGAATTTTGCTTTTGTCGTCTTGATGTTGTGCAAGAATTTTTTTTCGGGATTGTTCCATATTAAACTGCTTTTCCTTTGGCTCGCGTGCATTACTTTTTATTTATTTACTTTTGCTGTGCAGGAATTTTGTTTTTAGTAATTGCCCAACCTCCGCCCCCCCCCCCCCCCCCCCCCACCATCACCTTAAAAATAAAATGGTCCGTCCCCAAGGAGTGCTTGAAGCGGGCTGTGTAATGTAAATGTAAATGTGGACTGGACTGTGCATATTGATAGATTCTAGATGTATATTGCGAACTCTAAAATGAAACCGGGTGGAAACTGGGACCAACGAGCCAGTTTCGAAGCCCATCGGGCTCCTTGTTTCCAAAAGAATGGCGTGAAGTTTTTGCATCTCTTAATTCTGAGCACCTTCCCGTTCAAGCGGCGTCTTTTTGGCTCCAGAGCAAGTCTGCATGCGAGAAGTTGTCCGACATTTCTCCAAACTGGGAAGATTTTCTCGATCATCTTGTGAGGAGTTATCCCGTTGTGTTAAACGATAAACTTTTATTCAAGCCCAAGATTCTTCTTCTTCCGTTAAATATCCAAAGTAATACCCTAGCGTTTATTGCTTATCACAGTTGTTCTATACCGGTGGAATCTTTGAACAAGTTCGTTCACAGTCTGCGTAAACTTGCCCCGGAGTTTAAAGGCTGGAGATTGTCTCAGTTGAAGATTCTCGACTCAAAAGCAAAGCATTTGAAAGAATCTGGAAGTGGAGGGTCGCAAGATAGGGAACAGAATAATGACAAAGAAAATAGTTTTCTTCATACTGATCTAATAACTGAGGAATCAAAGGCCAGGTTTGAAGATCTAATCAAAAAGTACAAACTTGTTGAATCTTCAATGACTATTCCTTGGTTTAGTAACGTTTTTGAAAGTGAACTGGGAAGTAGTGATGATAATAATGAGAAACTTTCCGAACAACATTTATCTACCTTCAAAGGCAAAAATGGTGATCAAAATGACATTGACATGATTGATTTGACAGATACAGGTGCACAAGATGTTGATGTGCAATCTGACAAAGCATTGCAAGAAATAAATTCAGCATCTTCTTATGTTTCTGTTGATGATAGTGATATTGAAATTATTGAAGTTGTTAAAAATCCTGCTAAACAAGTTAAACTTGAACCTGACCCAGTTGTAATCGAGGATTTAACAGTACCACTTCCACCAGAACATTTCACCATTGACAATGAAGATGTTTCAGAACACTTAATCATGAACACTGAAGATGTTCCAGAACACTTGTTCATCAACACTGAATATGTTCCAGAACACTTGATCATTGTTGATCATTGTTCATTCAATCACCAACAATGACGATGTTCCAGAACACTTGATCATGAACATTGAAGATGCTCCAGAACACTTGATCACAGGACAGGAAGCTACAGCTCAGCCAAATCTCTGTGGCACTCTTCAACTTAAAATTTCTGCTTTGCAAAATTTGCCTCAGAGCTCGGAGGCTAATGAGCTTAACTTGTCCACTGAATTTCAAGTATTTTGTTCCTGTAGTAGTCAGGAAATGGAGTGTATCTGTTCACAGTTGAAACTTAAAGACATTGAAGAATCATTAGCAATTTTGTGGTGTCAACAGTTTGTTGCCTTATCCACTGAACCAAGTCTTAGTAATGCAGCCATGTTTGCAGCCTACTGTCTCTTACCAAAAGTTCAAGGTTTAAAGCAAACTGCATCAAGAGTTCTGTTCTCTGCAGTCAGCCAGTTTGCAAAGAAACATTCAAGGGCATTTTGTGATGGTGTCATCATAAGACTGATCAGTCAATCAAATTTAGACACTCCTCAAGTGGATCACACCAACAAAGTAATTAAAGAATCTCTAAATGAAGATACATGAATCCATTTACTGCAGCTCATTTTCCAAAGCATGTTAAATACTGATCAACATCCATTTCTGTGGTCTGAGAGTACTGTTTCTATTTTACAGATGTTGGTTGATTTAAAACCAGAGTTAAATGGAGATTTGTTTGGAACCTTAGTAAGCATGTTGGAGCAACAATCACAACATTTGCAAAAGTCCCTTAAGTTTGCCAAGATGTTGTTAGCTGTTATTAAGACATATGGACAACAGGTTTCCCTGCACCTTAACTCTTTTGTGCATATCTTGGAAGAAAATGAAACTTTTCTCAAGAAAGCAGGGTTGTCTGCTCTAAAGAAGACCACAACAAACTAAACTAATTTCTATTGTATATTATGTGACAATAAAATAGTATACTATTATGCACTGGAACAATCATCGCACCGCATTAAGGTCTGGGATGAAATTCGGCGACACAACGAGAGGCACAGTGCGAACGGAAAGAGGGGTGGGAGGGAGGGTGAGTTAATTTCCCTGGCCCGTACACCCACCCGTAACGCCCAAATACCAACTGCTTTACACTTGGTATATTTCCTTCGCCGTTGCACTTGAAGGGATGACAATTTATTCATATCTTGTTGGTCTTATATGCTCTGCTTATGATTCATGCAGTGCAAGAGAACATAAAGCTTTATGTTCTCTTGTGCAGTGCGAATAGTATACTATTACGCACTGCAACAATCATCGCATCGCATTAAGGTCTGGGATGAAATTCGGCTCCAATCATCTTCAGTTCCCTGAACTCCACAAATCCAGACCATCAATGGTCTCTTAATACCCCAAAAAATTAACATCCAACCAAAGAGGCCATTGATGGTCTGCTGACGAGATCAAGTAACAATCAGTGCCCCGGAGGATAGGGAGGGGCACATTCACACCCAGTAAACAACACATGTCAGTCAACCTATGCGAGTAGTCCGAATATCATCACAACTGCATTGGCCATGCCAAAACGCACCACCAAACCTCACTCCCAAACCTCACTCCCCAAACCTTACTCCCCAAACCTTACTCCCCACACCTCATTTTCCCAAAGTGCACAAAATCCAGGCCTCACTGTTATCTCCACGGCCACAATAATTGCTCGCCATGCGCCCGACCAAGAGCGGCTTTACATCGTATAAACGTGAGCGATTGGTATCATGTCTGTAACTTGATAGTTTACTTGAACGTTTCAAGGGCAATCATCACCCCCTCACTGGCCCCAATAAGGGGTCTCCTTCCAGTGAGCCTAAATGTATGGGTTAGGCAGCTGTTGAGCCGAAACCAGTAGACATTCGTCAAAGGACGGATCAAACTGCTAGTCCCATGCTGGGGGGACGTAAAATGGGAGACCCCCCGGGGCCAGCAAGGGGGCGACAGTTGTGACCCAGAAAAACTAGGGGAGTTGGATTAAGATACTCCGTTTTCGCAACTGTCACTCCCAGCAGCCTAGGGGTAGGTCGGGGGGAAGAAGAAATAATGTACAGAGAATAGTACGTCCAGTAGTGATCGACTGGCGGTCCCTCACTGGGGGACAAATGTGAGTAAGGTAATGACTTGAAGCTCAACACCATAATCGTTAAAAAGATACTTAATAGTAAAAACTGACGATTCCTTGTCGACAGAATAATTTCAATAAAAGACAAGTGTCAATGTGACAATAACTTGAAGCTCAACACAATTAACCTCAAACAATATTCCTTGTGCGCGTGCGCACACTCATTAGTAAACATCAATCGTTCCCTTGACGAAAGGATCATGTCATTAAGAGCACAATGAAAAAACCGAGCTTGAACAATATGCACTGTAACACACTCATTAGTGATCATCAGACGTTCCCCTGATGAAAGAATCATGTCACTAAGAGTACAAACAAACACCGAGCCCAAACAATGCTCATTGTGAACATACTCATTAGTGATCATCAATCGCTCCCTTGACGAAAGAATCATGCCACCAAGAGTACAACCAAATACTGAGCTCGAACAATACTCATCGTAAACACACTCATTAGTGATCATCAGTCGTTCCCTTGACGAAAGAATCATGTCACTAAGAGTACAAATAAACACCGAGCCCAAACAATGCTCATTGTAAACATACTCATTAGTGATCCCTTGCCGACAGAATCATTTCACTGAGAGACAAATCTCCGAGGTTAGCTATTTCTCGAGTTAGGATCCGAGTTAGGATCCGAGTTAGGATCCGAATTAGGATCACAGTTAGGATCCCTTAAAAAAACTCAAAAAAGAAAAAAAAATCCCTAAAAAAAAAAACTCAAGAAAGAAAGGGAAAAAATGCCCCCTCCCTCCCTCAGAATCCCCCAGTTAGGTGGTATAAAAAAGGACAGGCTAAACACAACTCCCACCACAGGCTCCCCAAGCTACATACGTGGTGTGTGCGACAGCTTGTGTATACAGAGAAATGTATGGGAAAATCACGGATTCTCTAAAATTGGGTAAATAACTATCTATTTTGAAATAAAGTTTACCTACCTCAAATGTGTCGTTTACTTGTGTCTTGTACCGAATTTGAAGCCACTCCGACGCCATTTAGCGAAGTTATTCGAAGTCGTTGTCTCCCCTTATAAAAAGAAGGAAAGGCAGACCACTGCGGTCGATCGCTGGCCAGAGGTCACTCCACAAATCGCTCTCTCCTCAAAAGGAAAAGTCCCGAATCGCAATAAAACCAACAATTCCATAGAGCCCAATAAATTTCACTCCACATACGTGCGCTTTGGCGGTCGAAAGACTCGTAAAGAACGAGATATTTTGCTTTAAATTCGCCTATTCGGCTTTCCAGATATGCTTGTGACCGACCTGGCGGCAACGGTCGTTGCGCAACGACACGTATCTGGTTTCAAGTCACGCGCTGACAACACGACCCTCCACCGGAGGGAAAGGTACATTTTGTCACGAATCAAGTGTCACACTAGGGCTCCCAAGGGATGTTTCGACGAAGATAGCTGCTGCCGGGAGAATATCCCGAAGTCGCAGGAAATTTTGCTCGATCACCGGATCAAAAACTACATTTTGTATGAATGAAAAAAGAAAATGCGTGCAGAGAACTAATACGATGGAGCGAACTTATTGTGATAATTGAAGGAAATTTTTCGAATAAAGTCGAGTGAAACTCTTGAATGCTCGCGAATATCTTGCTTTCTTCTGCGCGTGGAGGTGTCAGATTTATCTTTACGCGGTTTTTCCCCGGCTATTGCGAACAATACAGCTTTCAGAAAACATCCCTTGGGAGCCCTAGCGTGACAATTGATTCGTGACAAAATGTACCTTTCCCTCCGGTGGAGGGTCGTGTTGTCAGCGCGTGACTTGGTTCAAATGGACCAATCAGAGTTGAGGATGAAACCAGATACGTGTCGTTGCGCAACGACCGTTGCCGCCAGGTCGGTCACAAGCATATCTGGAAAGCCGAATAGGCGAATTTAAAGCAAAATATCTCGTTCTTTACGAGTCTTTCGACCGCCAAAGCGCACGTATGTGGAGTGAAATTTATTGGGCTCTATGGAATTGTTGGTTTTATTGCGATTCGGGACTTTTCCTTTTGAGGAGAGAGCGATTTGTGGAGTGACCTCTGGCCAGCGATCGACCGCAGTGGTCTGCCTTTCCTTCTTTTTAGAAGGGGAGACAACGACTTCGAATAACTTCGCTAAATGGCGTCGGAATGGCTTCAAATTCGGTACAAGACACAAGTAAACGACACATTTGAGGTAGGTAAACTTTATTTCAAAATAGATAGTTATTTACCCAATTTTAGAGAATCCGTGATTTTCCCATACATTTCTCTGTATACACAAGCTGTCGCACACACCACGTATGTAGCTTGGGAAGCCTGTGCTCCCACTCGTTGCAAAAAGTGTTTTAAAAGCCTTAAGTATCAAGCTTTCCCAGTAAGAGTTCAGAGAGGATCGCGCCTTTACATCACAGTTAAGAATTTGTTCTCTTCGATAATATAAACCTTTTGATCTCGGCGGATTATCTCTCAGATTGATAGGAGGATATCGCGCTGTCCAGAGCCGTTAGAATTATTTTTAATATTTCTTTATTTTTATTTCTTTAAAGACATTAAGTTATGTTCATTCCTTGCTTAAGGAAAGGACTCAAGAATTTACTAGCATCCGTGAGATTTACAAAACAGCAACTATGCTGCAGATTATCTGTTGGATGCCAAATTGAACGCTATTACAAAGCAACGGAGGTTTATCCTAGCTCCACTGAGACACACTACTCAACTACAGACTAACTTAGGAGCTAAAAATTATTGCAAGAATTCCTAATTTCACTGCAATGGAATTATACACTACGGCTTTTTGAGAGTCGGATCCAAGACGCCTGTATCGACTCTGTTTCCGTGATTTTTCAAAGCGATAACAAACTTTAGCAGATTAGTATTTATCTTGCTACAAAAGTGAGCACAAAGAAACCACAATGTATGCCAATAGAGCTAGCATCAAACAGGCATAAAGAAATATAATAATTCTAACGGCTCTATAAAGCATTAAATGTCCTATCAATTTGAGAGATAATCCGCCGAGATCAAAAGGTCAATATCAACAATGAGAACAAATTCGTAACTGATCTCAGGGCGCATTTCTCTCCTAAGTTTTACTGGGAAGGGGTCGGGAAAGCTTTATGCTTTCTTTATACTTTTTAGCGAAGAGTGATACTAGTGTTTAGCCAGTCTTATTTTTACAAAGAGTCGCTTAAAGACGTGCTTGAAGGCTTAAAACAATACAATGGACACACAACAGGAGTCGTGAGTTGTTCGGAAAACTAAGACCCCGAAAACTAAGACCCCCGTCTTTTCACTGATTTTCACTTTTCCGGTGGGTCTTAGGTTTCGTAATTACGAAAGCTCATTACGAAAACTAAGACCCCATCTCATTTTTCTTATTTATCAATTTTATGTTGAAATGTAAAAAGCGAATAATACACAGCAATTAACACCCCGTCTTTTCATTGATTTATCCCTTCTCCGGTGGGTCTTAGTTTTCGTGATTACGAAAGCTCATTACGAAAACTAAGACCCCATCTCATTTTTCTTATTTATCAATTTTTTGAAGGTGAGCGGGAGAGTTTACACTATTTACACTGTAGTCGTTAGTGCCCAAGGAAAATTGGAACCGCGGTCGGTGGCGGTACAGATGTAGATAAACATATGGCGTTTGAGACTACACGTACACATCATTTTCCTATACATAGTACCATGAAGATTCGCCCGTGAGAAATAGAACACAATGCATCTTATCTAATAGCGAATGTTCTTTTTAATAGTAGTGTTATAAAAAAGACAGGCTAAACACGACTCCCACTCGTCGCAAAAAGTATTTTAAAAGCCTAAAGTGAAAAGCTTTCACAGTAAGACTTCAGAGAGGATCGCGCCTTTAGATCACAGTTAAGAACTTGTTCTTCTTCGATGATATAAACCTTTTGATCTCGGCGGATTATCTCTCAGATTGATAGGAGGATTCATGCTGTCCAGAGCCGTTAGAATTATTTTATTTCTTTATGCCGTTATTCGGTGCTAGCTCTATTGGCATACATTGTGGTTCAAAATAACACTGTTTTTTTTTTATTATTACTAGCTCATCTTCAATAAAATTGACAAACAAGAAAAATAAGATGGGGTCTTAGTTTTCGTAATTAGCTTTCGCAATTACGAAAACTAAGACCCCAACTTAAATGGGATAAAAAGGTGCTGTTACACGTTACAATTTTTTGTGCAACTTGTCTCGAAAACAATATTGTTGCAAGTTGCAGGCACGACTTTTACGTGTAACACCCCTTCATGGAACTGAATTTTTGTTTTTTTAAGTTGCAGGAAAAGTTGAATCGTTTTCTACTTTCTGCAACAATTTTTTTCTCGTTGCACAACAAAAATACGTGTAACATGGCTCTTGCAACTTGTTTCGCCGCACTCTATAGTCGACATATGCGTCATTTTCAACTTACGCAATTTTTGTCGCGAGACAAGTTGCATGGTAACGCATTGTACGTGCAACTTGCAACAAATTTTGTTGCGAGACAAGTTGCAGGAAAAATTGTTACGTGTAACAGCAGCTTAACGACAGTATATAAAAGTGTGCAAACCCTGATTAATTCTGAACTGTTCCATTTGAAAAATTTCCTCAAGTTTCATTATTTTTGCATCTTGTTGAACGACCCAAAACAATTGCTGTGTATTATTCGATTTACTTTTCATACGCTTTTTACATTTCAACATATTCCCATAAAATAAAATAAATAAACAAGAAAAATAAAGTGGGGTCTTAGTTTTCGTAATTAGCTTTCGTTATTACGAAAACTAAGATCCCACCTGAAATGTGATAAAAAACGTTTTCTGTTTTTCAAGTAACGACACAAACCCTGATTAATTAAGTCTGAACTGTTCCATTTAAAAAATTTCCTCAAGTTCCATTATTTTTGTAGAAAATCTCACTTAATCTTAAAGCAACCAGGTTTTTCGATCCAACCGGAAAAGCAACAAATCAAGCCATGATGTATAAACTCTCCCGCTCACCTTCAAAAAATTGATAAATAAGAAAAATGAGATGGGGTTTTAGTTTTCGTAATGAGCTTTCGTAATCACGAAAACTAAGACCCACCGGAGAAGTGATAAATCAATGAAAAGACGGGGTGTTAATTGCTGTGTATTATTCGCTTTTTACATTTCAACATATTCTATTTATTAAAATAAAATAAAATTGATAAACAAGAAAAATGAGATGGGGTCTTAGTTTTCGTAATGAGTTTTCGTAATTACGAAAACTAAGACCCACCGGAAAAGTGAAAATCAATGAAAGGACGGGGGGTCTTAGTTTTCGAGGTCTTAGTTTTCGGGGTCATAGTTTTCGTAACACCCAGGAGTCGTGTAGGTCTGTCAACCCCATTTATAACTAAGTTTGTTATCGCCGATAAGTATTTATCTTGCAACAAAAGTGAGCCAAAGAAACCACAATGTATGCCAATAGAGCTAGCACCGAATAACGGCATTAAGAAATAAAATAATTCGCCGCGGTTCTTTTCACTCGTGATCTCTACAATTCTGCTAACCAAGAATTTTCACTTTGACTTTAATAGTCAAATTGTAAATCTCCAGGAATTGGAACAAGCGTAGACGACCGTGTGAAACATGGAAAATGGCCGGGGAGATTACGCTATGACGCTACAATAGAGTACGCTATGACGATGCCAAATGCGCATTGCGATGTAAACTAAAACAAAATATGCATATAACATGTAATGCGAGATCCCGAGGATAAAGTTTAGCTTGTCACTCTTTATTGCCACATACGCTCGCGTAGGTTTTGACATTACTGACATTATCACTGTCGCTGCTATCACTCCCGGCATAAGAAGCCATTTAAGTTTACTATTGTCAAACGAGACTCAGTCAAACGAAGCAGTAAAATAAAACAAATTCTCAAACAAAGTGCCGCTCGCGCATCAATAGAACGGAATGCGAAATCGTGATGCGAATATGTTAAACAGTAGGCGGTTCTTGTTTTGGCTACCTGACAACACTCAAAAGCCTCTGCCCCTAAAATAATCAGTGATCTCTGATCTTCAGTAATCTTTTCGCACGGCACTTTGGGTCATTCGAGAATGCGTGAAGCAACCCGGATTAGCACAAAGAGTCGAGTTTACTGATCTCGCTTACTTTAGTCTCTTCTGAGACACTTGATCGAAATGATGCAAATTTGTTGGGTTTCCAGTTACAAACAGTTAACAAAAGGTTGGAAAAAAATGAAAATGAAAATGAATATGAACGCTACTATACTGCACTGTAAGGTAAAAGTAAGGTATAGTCTGCGTTGTGCCATGTGGCCCGTACCACCGGAGCTTACTATATATCCCGGTTTCACTAGCATTAAGAGCCAAAGTGTATTTCTACCCCCTCCCCTTTAATAAAGGGGTGGGGAATATGGTGAGGAGTGTGATGTGGTGGTGGTGGTGGTGGGGGGGGGGGGGGGGGGTTGATTTTTTTTGGGAGGGATCCTCAGGTGGGATCCTAACTCGGATCCTAACTCGAATCCTAACTCGAATCCTAACTCGGATCCTAACTCGGATCCTAACTCGGATCCTAACTCGAGCCGTAGTTTATCCCCAAATCTCCACGTGAGAATATAACTCTGAGCTCAATACAAAAATCATTCAACACTCACTCATTAGTAATAGACAAATTCGGCTAACGCATTGTTGTACCCAATTCAAACCTTTTGGGATTAGAACTCTTTGTTCGTCATATTTCCATATCAATGAAGCATTGACATGGAAATTATATGTAAATATTGTGAACAAAGAATCTTATTCCCAGAAGGTTTGAATTGGGTACAACAATGCGTTAGCCGAATTTGTCTATCAACTGACGGACCCTCGCCGACAGAATCATTTTACCAAGAGGCAACCATAGTATATGCTAATTTACCGCAACTACACGTGGTGACAACATTTGACGACAGAAAATACCTCTCACCATTGAGGGCAAAACATGAGCACAAAACATCCGTGGTCATCGTTCAAATATCAAGCCGAGTAACTTACTTCAAGGTACAATGTAACTCTCCCAAACCTCAAAAACTGGCGCTTGCTCAGTAAGAGATAATTGCAGTTTGCTCCAATATTAAGCCCCAGCCGAGCGATTCATTCTACAAAAGGAAACAAGAAACTGGCGATATGTCGCCCACATTTATATTAGAACAATATATCGGATGAAATGCAACAAACATTTATGGAGGTTGCTCGAAATTGTACGCCGGCGACAACAATGACAACAAACACTAAAGGGAAAGAGACGCCCACGTGTGCCAACAAAAAATACACTCCAAGTCAGATACATCAATTTTGTAGTCTTTTATTACCTGAGTCACTAAACCAAATGAGCTTCAAAGGGTGGTGTACATGTTACCGAAGACGATAAAAGGTCAGCGCTGGTGTTCAGATAGCGAGAGACACTTTGATGTTGACGGAGCCGTTGCACTTGAAGGAATGAAAATTTATTCATATCTTGTTGGTCTTATATGCTCTGCTTATGATTTATGCAGTGCGAATATTTTTATCCAACGAATTTTTTTATCGAATGAAAATATTTTATCGAATGAAAATATATTTTATCGAATGAAAATATATATTATCGAATGGAAATATATTTTTTTCGAATTTTGCCACATTTCGGCAGCCATATTATGGCGTTCCATTTCCATCCCCGCCAAAATTCATGGTTTGTATTTGAAATTCATCACCTGAATTTTACATTCAAGTAGAAATTTTTATACTACTATCTTGTATTTTATATGCTTCATCAAGGTTTCAACATGCGTGTTTTATATTTGTCGTTCAAGTTTTACATTCGTGATTGTCACTGATTCATTCTAAACTCCACGCCGTGTATTTGACCTTCGAGTTTCACATTACAAACTCGACGACTTCCATTTTCAACTCGACGACTGGAATTGAACTTCACGCTTCGGTAACCTCGAATGACCTTGGGAACGGGTTGACCTATTCCCTGGAATCCGGTATCCGGAATCCGGAATCCGGAATCTTGAATTGAATTCCTAAAAGCAGGAATGGATCAAAACATGAGAAATAAATAATTATCCGTTTAATTTTTTGTTCTTGACATCGCGTGGCGAAGTTTTAGTCTTCAGTCGCGCAGTTTTCCGATTACTTTACCTTTTTACTCCAAACTTTTGAGTATAGCCTGATCTGATTGTATAACGCACCCTGTGGTCTAAGGGCCTGTTTATATGGTCTCGGGTACCCGAGACAACCCTGCCCCCGAGTTACCCTGGCCGAGCTAACTTTTCACTTATTTCTTTGAAAAATTCAACCAACCATTTACATGAGAATCGAGAACTCGTCTCGGGGGGCGAGACAACACCATGGGTTGGGCAAAACTTGTCTCACCTCGGCAGGTGGGGTAACCCTGGCAGGCGGAACAACTTTTTCTCGTATAAACACTTTGACTCGCCTACCCGGGACAACTCACGGCGTTCAACGTGTCACGTAAAGCCAAGAACACAAATTCGCATTAAAGAAGTAAAACGTAAATCAGCAAAGCCCACAATGATCGAATGAATGAAACAAACTCAAAAGAACAGGTATACGATAGATTTGAATATTTACGCAACGTTGTGAATATTTAAGTAGGGTCAACTTTGACTCGGTCAGCAGGGACAACACTTCTCGTATAAACACTTGGCAAAGTTGTCTCGTGGGGAGGGTTGTCTCGTGTACCCGAGACCATATAAACAGGCCCTAAACTGAGTATAGTGCGACACATCGCGCTTCGTTGTCAAGCACGTTCACAGACTTAGCCTATCTATAAACAGGATGGATGAGAGTGAAATCGTGGTGGCACAAGCGGCCCCTTGAAACGAAGTAGTCGCGATTTTAAATTTTCCATACAGTATTATGAACTTTTGTATTCATACATTTTTACACATTTCGCCAAGGAGATTTTTTGGCAATATCGCATCGCCACATGGGGAAAATCGTGTTTAATATAGCCAGCACTACACGTCACGTACAACCTCAATTTGACATTGAATTCGAGCCAATAAGAACAGACGGTTCTCACGGGAAGTTTTTGAAACGTCAGCGTTTATAATTTTTAGCCGCAGTATAAATTTAATTTATCTTCCTTTATTGATGTATTTCATTTTTACTATAATAAAAAAGCAAACAATGTTTTCTGATTATTGTAAACAAAAATGTACTGTTGGCTCTGCTCACAAAATACCCTTTCCCCACCTGATGGTACAATTAGTTCTTATAAATTCTAAAACCACAAGCAAAATCACTCGCAATGCTGTGTGCATATAGTTGTAATACTGTATGGAAAATTTAAAATCGCGACTACTTCGTTTCAACGGGCCGCTTGTGCCGCCACGATTTCACTCTCATCTATCCACAGGGAGCAGAGGAGCCAAATTTGACCTAATACGCGTTCGATCTTTGAGCTTTATACGCGCGCTGTGTCTTGCGTTATTCGATCTGTTGTTTTCGAGTTTTTGCCCCAGCGGGACCCCAAGCGTAATCGGCGCTTTCCGGAAAGCGTAAGCTTTCCGAGCGAGGCACGAAGTGCCGAGAAGAAAACGATTTTGTGGCACCCACAGTAAGCAGACTGCGGTTACCCAACGGAAAGCTCCGATTACGCTTGGGGTCCAGCTGGGGTGAAAAACAGACTCGTAAATAACAGAACGAATATCGAACGCGTATAAAAGGTCAAATTTGGCTCCTCTGCTCCCTGTGGACAACGAAAGCGCGATGTGTCGCACTATACTCAGTATAGACCACAGGGTGCGTTATACAATCAGGTCACGCTATACTCAAAATTTTGGCGTAAAAAGGTAAAGGAAGTAATCGGAAAACTGCGCGACTGAAGACTAAATTAAAACTACGCCACGCGATGTCAAGTACGAAAAATTAAACGGGTATTTATTTACTTTCCATGTTTTGGTTCATTCCGGATTCCGGATACCGGATACCGGATTCCAGGGAATAGGTCAACCCGTTCCCAAGGTCATTCAAGGTTACCGAAGCGTGAAGTTCAATTCCAGTCGTCGAGTTGAAAATGGAAGTCGTCGAGTTTGTAATGTGAAACTCGAAGGTCAAATACACGGCGTGGAGTTTAGAATGAATCAGTGACAATCACGAATGTAAAACTTGAACGACAAATATAAAACACGCATGTTGAGACCTTGATGAAGCATATAAAATACAAGATAGTAGTATAAAAATTTCTACTTGAATGTAAAATTCAGGTGATGAATTTCAAATACAAACCATGAATTTTGGCGGGGATGGAACGCCATACCATATGGGTGGTCCCTGTAATCTTAGTACCCCGCTGCTAAGACTGCTAAGGAAGCCAGGTCTCCCATTCTCATTATATAAGTGCAAGTGAGACCGGTGAAAATAGTTTACTGTTTCCATTCGATAAAATCACGTGGTATCATAAGGCCTGGTCACTTGGCTTAAACATGGCGACGGACGAAGATGATTCCCTCAGCGAATCCCTGTGGGAAGACTTTTTTACAGGGCTTGTCCCAACCTCGTTCCGAGAGACCCTGGGAACGAGGTTGGGCTTGTCCCCCTACTCAACATCTGCGAGTGCAATAGTTCGAATGTTAACTTGGACTTTCCCTCAGCAGCAGTGTTATTCAGTCAGTTGGACATGCATAACGTTATCAGTTCTTAGAAGTGTTTCAGACGCTGTTGTATTATGGCGAATTTTGACCAGTTTCAAGAACTTTGTTCATGCTTTTCTGAAATTCACTTGTATTGGTGGAATAGGATGGCTGAAATTGGAAGGAGAACCACAAGCATGGCCGATATGGGTCCGCGTTCTGTCGCCGTCAGTGGAGCAGGAAGACCACGATTTGTAATTGCACAGGAACTTTTGGAAAACTTGAGAAGCCTAGGTTGCACTTGGATACAAATAGCTCGCATGCTGCACGTTTCCCGATGGACCATTCAACGGAGAGTGGTGGAGTACGGATTAAACTGTGGAAGCGTGATATGTATCCTCTTATGATAGTGTCTAGTTGATCGTCATTTATATCAGACCACCTTCCACAGTTAAATCCGTACTCCACCACTCTGATGTTCACGTTGTGTTCAATCAACGTTAATGGCATGGCCAAACATTCAAAGCGACAGAAAGTTTTTCACTCTCTGCTCGCTTTGAACCACGATATTTACGCCTTACAGGAAACGCATTTAAGTTCTTTTGTAGACTGCTAGCTGTCCCTTTTCAGTTAATCGAGCGGGTGAGCTAATCACAAAAACAAGCTCGGCGAGACTGGAGCGAGCGAACGAGCCGAGGGGAAACTGGGGAGAGGCGGAAGGAAAAGGGACTGCAGTCTTAACTGTAACTTTCGCGTTAGAATTCCCCGCCGCACCAGGGACGGAAAACTCCGATTGGTTCATAGACAATAGAAGGCTGTCAGGGAAGTTTGACGAGTATTAACAATCTTGACACATCTAGTGTGAATCGATATCTCCAGTTTCACATCAGAGTTGAGACGATGACATGTAACAGTGGGAATGAAAATGTTTTAGACGATTTGTCTGGTTGCCTCAGTCGGCTGTTTAGTTTTAAAAGAAGAACAGAGATTAGCGGTGGAAGCGCTTCTATCGGGGAAAGATGTCATGACTGTGCTACCAACTGGCTTTAGAAAATCAATAATTTATCAAAGCTCTGTCCCTGTATGATAGTGGCATACAGCTATTTCAATTAACGTTGTCGGATAAAAGCTTAAAGCCAAGACCGCAAGGCAGTATGGGTTAGGGTAAATAGCATTGCTTAAAAATCCCATACTACCTTGCGGTCTTGGCTCGCCTTTTTCATCCGACAACGTTAATTGAAATAGCTGTAAACAAAACTGTCAAAATTGACAACGGAGGAATTATAAACATTGCAGCTCCACGCGGCTATAACGGGAAGCGAATGGATGCTAAAATCACAGCGTTAATTAAGGCAAACTTCAAGTTTCTACAAGTTGAATTGTTTTCTTTTTAAGCTTCAACTCTCTCTACTAAGCTTGCTTAATGGATCTGCAAAATTAATACCCTGCAATGATGAAAACTAAAGTAGTTGATCGGGTGAGCCCAGCGTGACAAAATAACAGGAAATACATTCCGTGACCAAAAAAAAGCATTTCAGATCATGTTATCTCAGCGAGAAAAGCTAGAGAATGAGTTTAAACCTTTCCTGCACAAAAACCAACAAATGATGCCAATGCAAAAGTAACAAACCAACCGCCAGGTTAACAAGGACACTAAAACAAGTCAAATTCTACAAGAGCAGACACCACGAGAAACCACAACAGACAGACTTGTCGTCTTGTCCGTTGCAAGCGATATTTTGAACGTTTAAAATCCTCCATATTTCTGATTTTCAGCGCACATTTCTTGCAAACACGAGCAGATAAATTGGGTGCAGAGTTTTTGGAAAGCTTTAGATTTTCAGTTACGATCTTGTTAAGCGGAGCGCCATCCTTCGAAGTAGTGAAAAGGTTTTTAGATGATATGCACATACGATAATATATATAGATAGCCCAAGCCTAACAGCGTCGCACGTTGAACAAGCTTAACTAAGGTGAAACTTAACTAAGGTGAAAGGTTGGAAGCACAAGAATTAAGATTGACGAAGGGGCTATTTTCAATTTTAGCAATTCTCAAAAACAGTATTACGCGACCGTCTGCACAGTACATTTTTATAGACCGTACAAAAGTTCACAAAAACAACTTTTCTCTGTCTAGAATAAATAGTACCACTAGTTTCCGAATAAAATACAGTTTATGTTTGTCAAAAATTGCCCGAGAAACTGATTTGAAAATCAAAAATTGCAAAAATACACAAACATATTTGCATAAGGCGATGCGAGTGAAGATAGAACTGTACTATAAAATCAAGTCTTGTTTTGTTTACATAAAATCGCTTTTCAATCTATCTAATGAATGAACAAACACATAAAAATGGACAACACAATCTTCTTTCGAAAAAATTTATTCAAATCTCCATTAGTTTACGTTTAAAAGCAAAACGCGTACCATGTAATTATAGCTCATCGAGTTCAAGCTTTCTTCGATGAAATTCAAGAGATAGGCACGTTTTAAAATCAATTCGCCAAAACTAACAATAACACTAATAACAAGTCACTCACAGATTGATATCAACATAAATTCTCATCGAAAACTGTAATCTGTTTTACCTTTAAGTTCCTCGCTTGCTTGGAAATTCAAATCTCCGCTTCTGGTTCTGAAATCATCTCCCGCATTGATAAAAATGTAATACATGAAGTTCCTCGAAGCAAGATTTTATCCCTGAAAGCTCGTCTTTTTCCACTAAAGCGGCTTCTGAGTATACCTTAATTGGTATACCTGTCTTGAGTAGCAAACCGCGAAAAAATGCAGGAAAATAACGAGTTTAATTCTCCGCTAGGCACAAGAAAACAACTAAAGTGTTTACCGAGCTCACGGCTGTGTGGCCGCGCGAATAACAAAGCCTTGCTTTCAAGATCCCGGATGTTGTTCCAACACGGCGGGCGGCCGGCGGGCGGACGCGCGCCCGCGAAACATTCCGCTAGCCATGACCATGAAAAATCACGGCGTAGGTTCTATGAGTATGGAGCTGCGCAGCCAGGCCTTCGGCCTGGCAAGTGCTCCGCTAAAAATCAGAGGCCTCTGTCTCTTCTTCGGCTTTCTTCCTCTACTTCGTCTCCGTAACGGTTTCGTAGGCGTTTTTTCGCTCATCAAGGCGATCAAAACAAACTCACGAAGAGCAGAAATTACATTTTCTGTCCTTGGATAAACGACACGAATGGAGTCCGCTTTGTAAATATTAAATCTACAATCGGTATAGTACAAAGCACTGTTCTATTTTAGCCCACATACCGGTTATGCGCGTGTTTAAAAGCAGAGAGACAAATAGAGGCGGAGTTGTCTTTTATTAAGTTAACAAGATTAGTTTATTTTTAATGGGTTCTCACACTTGGTGGGCGGAGTTATCTGAACGCGTTTGTTACAGAAGAGACTGCAGTCCCTCTTTCCCTTCCCGCCTCTTCCCCAGAGCCCCCTCGGTTCGCATTACCTTCGCTCGCTCGCCGCTCGGATGATCGCCGATCGCGTATTTGCTCGCCCGCTCGACTATCCAGAGAGGAAAACTTAAAACTGAATGCAAGGCTGATCGGACAGCTATAAAGGGTATTTTATTGCCCAATATTTCGGTTAGGCAAAACTAACCTTCATCAGGGGCTACAAAGAGCTAAGTAAAAATGGAATAAAACGGTTACAAGATATAAAATGATTCAAATGAAAGATTAAATATGATTGGTTAACAAAAATAAACAGTAGAAACGTTCACAAAAGCTACTATAAAAATAGAAATATATTAAGTTTCATCGCGTCTGTTCATCCCATAGGGTTCAAGAGTCTTGCCCTTGGAAATTAAAAATGCTTCTCTGGCCTTACGAATGGCGTCTCTGTCAGAGTTAATGAGTTCAAGGGGAATGAGTTCTATGTCGTTGATTGAATGGCCAGGAAGAGTAAAGTGATCTGAAACGGCGGTAGGCTGATGAATGTGATGTTGGTTAATGGCTTTTTCGATTGCGCGTCTGTGTTCGCCAAATCTGTCGCTGAGATGTCGTTTAGTCTCTCCTATGTATTGTACTTTGCATCTGCAGCACTGTATCATATATATGAGATTCGTAGATGAGCAAGAGATGTGGTGTCGTATTCGTTGTTGTTCGTTTGTAGAGAAAAAGGTGTAAAACGTGGTTCCCTCTGAGATAAAAGGACACGTTTTGCACCTATTTCTGTTACAGCGGAAAGCTCCTGGTGTTTGGGGGGGTGGTCTGCGGTGTTTGGCTCTGACTAAAATGTCACGGAGGTTGTTGCATCGGCGGTACGATATGAGAGGAGGAGAAGGGAATGCTTCTTTGCATCGTTGTGAAGAACGAAGAATGTTCAGATTGTTGAAAATGGTTCGACGTATGTTCGGAAGAGCTGGATTGAATGTTACTACAAATGGGATTCTGTTAGACTCTTTTCTCTTAGATGTTTCGAGGGCTTCGCTGCGAGGAATCAGACGTACTTTCTCTATTTCTTCTTTAATAAAATGGTGTTTATATCCTCTCTTGATTAAATGGGATGTGAGTGCGTTCGAACGTGTGTTAAAGTACTCATCCGTAGAACAAATTCTTCTCAATCGTAAGGCCATGCTAAACGGGATGGATTGTTTGGTGTGAGAGGGGTGGCAGGATGAGCAAATCGGTTACGCAAAGTTCTCCCGCTAATCCTAAGGGAGGACCAAATATGTGCCGTTCCCGGCCGCAGCATTTTCGAAAACCTTTTTTTGCTTCGAGACACCATCGACTATAGTAAACACAAACAAATTTCTCTTATTAGCCTCGACCAAGGAAAGGCTTTCGATAGGGTAAATCACGCGTTCCTCCAAAGGGTTTTAGAGCGGTTTAATTTCGGCCCACAGTTTCGGCGCTGGGTCACGGTTATTTACTCCGACATCGAGTCAGTTGTCACGAACAACGGGTGGGTTTCTCCTGCTTTTAAATTAGAACGAGGCGTTCGTCAAGGATGCCCTCTCTCACCATTATTATACTGCCTAGTTGTCGAAACTTTAGGCCAAGCTATCCGCCGAGATACGAGCATACAAGGAATTCAAATGCCTGGCTCGGATAATAAGCAAAGCAAAGTGTCACAATATGCAGACGACACCACGCTAATCCTTGCAAATGATTATTCAATTACTAAGGCTTTTAACATTATTAATATTTTTGAACGGGGATCTGGCTCTCGCCTTAATACAAAGAAAACCGAGGGTTTGTGGCTTGGCTCTTTTGCCGGACGCTCTGGCGGCCCTGTCAACATCACTTGGGTAACAGACAAGCTAAAAATTCTCGGCGTGTATTTTGGTAACGCCGACCTCGATCACGCTAACTGGGAAATCGCGTAACGAAATTAGAAAAAAGGCTTAACCTCTGGCACTTACGCACTTTATCTCTAAAAGGTAAATCTTTAATCATTAATTCACTCGGCGCATCGGGCCTTTGGTACACGGCAACTGTGCTCCCTATGTCTGAATATGTTCACACACGCGTTACTAAGGCAATTTTTAAATTTCTGTGGAATGGGAAGACCGAACAGGTCAAGCGTGATGTCTGTCAACTTCCGTTGGACCAAGGAGGTTTAGCGGTGATTAACCCTCTCGAGGAAGCACGAGCCCTCAAGCTGCGGTGGGTGCCGCGCGTGGGGGATTCCTCGTACAAGGCTAAGTGGGTTTTATTTTCTCGGTATTGGATAGGCTTCGCGCTTAGCCGCAAAATGAAAAATTGAACTTTTTTGCGCTCAAATTCAGTGCCCAAATACTTAGGCGATCAGCCGCCTAAGTTTTTTCAACAATTAATAACAGCCGTTAACCGCGTGAATATTGATTTCGACCTGCTACCTGATCATACAGTCAAAACATTCTATGCGAAACTCGTTTTTCCTATACCCAAGCGGCTGCAGTGCACATACGCTTGGAGTAATAGGCTAGCCACCCCCCTCTCGTGGCCACACATCTGGTCCAATCTCTATGGAGGTCTGAGTACGAACTGGGAAAGTGACATTGCGTGGAGAATCGCACACGGGGTTCTTAAAACCCGGGCATATCTAAAACGCTGGCAACGCCTTAAAGTGAGCGATCTCTGCGCAATGTGTGGTAAAACTGAAACCTTTTCTCATGCCTTATGCGAGTGCACCATGTCCTCCCAGGTTTGGGACTGGTCTCTCAATATAATTAACAAGTTTTATGTTTCTCCGTTAACATTTTCGCTGGCCCTTGCTCTGTTTCAATGTGGCCTTCCTTCAGGCAAACAGCATGCCCGTCCAAACGCGCTAGCGCGTTATATTATTAAGCTAACTTTAAACGAACTTTGGGCCGCGAGAAATTTATTCATCTTCGAAAACAAACGCCTCACGGCGCTTAATATTATTGCGAGAATCAAATCACGTATTCGTTTTCGGCTGAAAGCAGCCTTTAATTATAATAGTTGCTCCGATCTTAGTAAACATTGGGCAACTAAGAATATCCTTTGTTCGGTCACAAACGGAGAGCTTATCAATATTTAGGCAAGAAACTGTAAACATATAATAAACAAATAAAACACCGATACACGCCTGGCCGCGCGCGATCCCGCGCGCGCTGGGGCCCCGTCCGTGGTCACAGTTCTCCCGGGGGCCCCAGCGTCCGCGGGCTTTAGCGCGGGGGCCTGGGCACAAATAAATAATATATAACAAATAAATAAACAACAGATCACATATACAAATAAGATACCCCGCTCCTAGGGGTAATCACTCTATAAATCCAATTTTGTAATCCTCTCTCTGATTTTCCCTGATTTCATAAATTACCATATCTCGATTAGGACAAATCATTGTACATACAATAGCAAGAATGGATTTGTAAATAAACAACTTAAAAACAAACAAAAAAAAAAGTACCTAAGGTCTTGTTGTGTACAGGCTTTTAGCCAGAAATAGCCCTTATCGTAGATGAGTACGCCACGCCAATATATCAGCGGTTTCTCGCTTTCTTGACCCTATAGTCTCGTTTTAATGATTATGCTTATCGTCGTCAGAGGTTCTCTTAAACATCAAAACGAGACTATAGGGTCAAGAAGGCGAGAAACCGCTGATATGTTGGCGTGGCGTACTCATCTACGATAAGGGCCATTGAAAAGTGGGCGTCCTCAAGATATTTCCCATCATAATTTTTTAAAGGATTAGGTGCAATTTTCATGAATTTCTTCAAAAAGTGGGCGTCCAGAGGACGCCTGGACACCCTGCTGGCTAAAAGCTTGGTTGTGTATCGCCGGAGTAAATCAGATAGAGTTTACAAACACAACAAAAGGTTTAATCAAACATGGCGGTTCTCTACAAAAAGGTGCGCACATGGCATGCGTGCGCATATAGTAACAACAAAAACCGCAGGCCAACATGTGCGGCATAGCATTCCTCTCAGTCACAAGTTCAGTTTCTCTGGTGGTTTCCGCAACCGAAGGGGATAACGCCTACATGGCGGTGTTGGGCTGCTAATCATGATCTCGCTCTGGTTGCTTGGAGGGTTCTCAGGAGTGTTGCTGGCTTGCTTGTCCGGGGTAGATGTTTGCTCAAGGCCACTCATAGTAGGAGTTTGTAGTCCTTCATCTCCAACACTGCTTGTCGATTGCGGAGTTGCTAGAAATACTGCTGGGTTTAGTTGCGGTGTACAGTGTTCCTTGTCAAAGTTCGGGGTTACGGCAGTCTCTCTGAGTTGATCGACATGCCGTCGCCATACTGCATTTGATGCGACTCGGACTTCGTAGGACAAGGGTCCGTAGTTGGCCGTAATGACTCCGGAGACCCACTTTCTTCCGCCACGGTAGTCTCGGGCAACAACGGTTTGACTAACATCCAGTTTTCGGGTAGGGCTGTGACTTGACCGCAGCTCTTGATCCTGCTGCTTGTCTTCCACTCTCTTCTGTATATTGGGCTTTAGTACATCCAGTTTTGTCCTGATGTTTCTTCCCATGAGGAGCATAGCTGGCGTCTCCCCAGTCGTTGCATGCGGGGTTGTTCGATAGGCCATTAGGAAATTTGCTAGCTTCTAAGATGTTGATTTCTTTTCCGTTAGGGCCGCGCGAAGGGCTTGTTTGAATGTCTGTACAAAACGTTCAGCCAATCCATTTGTAGCTGGGTGGTATGGAGCGGACCTTATGTGCTTGATACCATTGCTTCTCAAGAATTCCCCAAATTCATCTGCGGTAAATTGGGGTCCATTGTCGCTAACCAGCTGTTCTGGCAAGCCATGTGTAGCGAACAGCCTTCTCAGTTCCTCGATTGTTCTGGTGGCGCTTGTAGTGGTCATCGGTACTACTTCGGGCCATTTAGAATGTGCATCTACAATAATCCGAAACATTGTTCCTAAGAATGGTCCTGCAAAGTCAATGTGGATGCGTTGCCAGGGGCGCGTGCTGGCCATTCCCATGAGTGCAGTGGGACGATCTTAGGATTATTCTGAGTGATTTGACAGCCAGTGCAACCTTTTGCTACTTGTTCAATTTCTCTGTCCATTCCCGGCCACCACATGTAGCTCCGGGCCAAGGCTTTCATTTTGACAACTCCAAGGTGGCCTTCGTGAATTTCAACTAACAGCTGTGCATGGTACTTGGATGGGATTACTACCCGTGAACCCCACATGAGGCAACCATCCTGAATGGTTAGCTCGTCCTTTCTTCTGTGAAACGGTTCCAGCTCCTTCTCACCGACCGATGGCCACCCTTGCTTGGTGTATTCCACCACACGTGACAAAATCGGATCTCTCTGAGTTGCTTGACGGATCATATCTGCATTGACTGGCAGTACTTCTATCTGTGACACTTGAAAAATCTCCACTGGATCAACTACTTCCTTGTTGCAAGATTTCTTCAAAGGTAGGCGTGACAATCCGTCTGCGTTTCCGTGTTGGGTAGTGTTCTTGTACTCAATACTGTACTCAAACCCTGCTAGAAACAAGGCATAACGTTGCAAGCGAGCAACTGTCATTGCTGGGATTCCTTTCTTCGGGTGAAAAATTGAGGTGAGGGGCTCATGATCTGTCACGAGTGTGAATTGACGGCCAAACAAGTAAAGGTGGAATTTATTGACTCCCCAAATCAAGGCGAGGGCTTCCTTATCAATCTGGGAGTAATTCCTTTCTGCTTTGGTTAGGGTACGTGACGCAAAGGCTATGGGTCGTTCTGAGCCGTCCTCCATGATATGCGATAAAACTGCCCCAATTCCGACTGGTGAAGCGTCGCATGCTAGTCTCAATGGTCGTTCTGGATCATAGTGGCTAAGCACCATATCTGATGTGATAAGCTTCTTTACTGCGATGAAGGCCTCCTCGCACTCCGTGGTCCACTTCCATCGTTTGCCTTGTTCTAAAAGTCCATTAAGGGGATTGAGGATGGTAGCAAGGTTTGGCAGGAACTTGTGGTAGTAGTTCACTAGTCCTAAGAATGCACGGACTTGATGAACGTTCTCTGGCCTTGGGGCATTAACAACTGCATCCACTTTCTCTTGAATCTTGTGTAATCCGTGCTTATCCACTTTATGTCCACAGTATGTAATCATTGTCTGGAAAAACTCACACTTCTCGTGGTTTGCTCGTAGGCCATTTTCCTGTAGCCTCTTCAGTACTTCCTCCAGGTTGTCAAGGTGTTCTTGGTCATCACTTCCTGTGATAATCATGTCGTCTAGGATGCAACTAGTTCC
Source organism: Cladopsammia gracilis (assembly GCA_022457155.1). Lineage (NCBI taxonomy): Eukaryota > Metazoa > Cnidaria > Anthozoa > Scleractinia > Dendrophylliidae > Cladopsammia > Cladopsammia gracilis. The sequence goes on from JAJGOT010000112.1 coordinate 1,302,615, forward strand.
TTTAACTCCTTCTAAGATTTGATCCATTGATCTTTGTCAAATTGCTGGGGCTGAAGTGATCCCGAATACCAGGCGGTTGTATCGGTATAACCCCTGATGGGTGTTAATCGCCAAATACTCTTTTAACTCTTCCTCCACCTGCATCTGATGGCAGGCCTGTCTGAGGTCGATCTTAGTGAACTTCTGCCCTCCTGACAGCTTAGCGAAAATATCGTCGATGCGTGGGAGTGGGTACTCCTCTGTCTGTAGTTGGGGCTTCACCGTGTTTTTGAAGTCGTCACAGATTCGAACTGTGCCGTTTGGTTTTACAACTGGTACAATAGGCGTCGACCAGTCGCTGAATTTGACCTTGTGTAGTATGCCTTTTCTTTCTAGGCGTTTCAGTGCCACCTCGACCTTAGGTTTCATGGCGTACGGGACAGGCCTTGCTTTGCAAACCTTTGGTTGACTGCCTTCCTTCAACACAAGTTTCGCTTTGGTTGTCTTGAGTGTGCCGATTTCATCCTTAAACACTCCACTGTATTCGTCCAGGAGTTTCTCTAACTTCTTCTGGATGTCTTGTGTTGGTTGCTCTTTGGAAATAGCACAGATCAGTTTCCAATTGAGTTGTATCTGGTGTAGCCAATCTCTTCCAAACAACGCAGGCCCCTGTGTCTTCACTACATACAATAGTAGTTGAAATTAACCACTTTTAAGACATTCTCAATTATCCCCCAGTTTTATCACAACTCATTTTCTGCTGATTTCGGCAAGTGGGACAAAAATTATCATAAGTGAAAATCCAGCAGAATCGTGACGATTCTGATGAATTTGGCAGATGAGAGAAAATTCTGATTTGTGTGAAGAATGGGGTAACTTGACGAATTTTTTGGAATTTCTTGGAACTGTTAAAACTGGGGGATAATTGAGAATGTCTTAAGAGTGGCTAATTTCAACTACTGACTGCTAAAATTCAGCAGAAAAAAATTCAGGGGTCAACTCTGGAAAACGTTCCTCACGAGCAGACATTTTCCTCCAGTCTCCAATGCCCCAAAGCCAGCGTGTCAATTCCATTTTCCTGAATCACTCTTTTGTCATCATTGGCGGATAACGCAATTTTGGTCATGTTTTCCGTGAACAAATGGTGGTCCCTGCTGCGAAATACACTTTGTTTTCTGATTTGCGTTTTGTTTTTGTCTTTCAAGCATTTCACGAAGTTTGCATGTCTCAAACTCTTTTTGATCATGCATTTTTTCACTCCTTTTGCTTTTTGTTTTTCAGTGGTTTTTGCCTTCTCCTCAATCAACAAAGAATATAGTTTCGGTCTCAGGACAACAAATTCTTCCAGAATTGCACCCCCGTATTCATCTTTCATCAGCCCAATCTTTTTCTTGTTTTTTTTTCACAATTGGCATTCCATTCAACACAGCTGGGTGATCTGCTGGGAAATTATTTGTGTCAAACCACTCTGGCACATCCTCCGCAATATCCGCAAAGAAATCTTCTGTTTCAATCTCCAGCACCAAAGAATCTGTGTCGGTATACAGGACAGAACAATTTTCCCACTTTTTCTTCACATATCCATAATGGAAGTCATACATCAAAGTTTTGGACAAATCCAAGATTGACATCCCAGCAAAGATGGGCTTATTCATGACCACTCGCGTTTTCCTCATCTTGACCGCAATCAGGCATTCATCGAAAATCTTCACGTCTGCGAAGTTGGGCTTGTTAATCAATTTTTCTGCCCTTTCAACATCTTTCACCAGTTCAATCGAAACTCGTTTTCTCAAGTTTTCCATGGTTTTCCCAAACACTGAATTGTTCATCAGCTTGAAGAATTCTTTTTCAAATTCATTTTGTCCCTTGGCTCTCAGGGCTGTGTTTTTATCAATGTAACATTTCATGAAAGGCTCCTCTTTGAATGAAATTCCTCGCCTGATGGCTTTCAGTTTCATTCCCAGGGAAAGATACAGTTGCAGATTTTTCCCATGCAACACCATGCTTTCTTTGTCACTTAGATTTTGAGTCAACTTTTCCACTCCACCCAGCTTCAAACTTTCTGGAGCCAGGGGAAAATCATTATGGTCATCATGCAGTTCTTTGGGATAAATGAGATCAACTTCAAGAATGCAACCTTGACCTGCGGCATTCACAAAGTTTTCCCAGTTTTGCAAATCAGCTGCGCTCATCCATTGGAATTTTCCAACTGGAAGAGGCTGTGACATTGCCCACCCATAAAGGTTGTTTGCGTCCAAATAAACTAGAAAACGCGAAGTTTCCTTCGAGTTGAAATTCTTCAAATATTTATTGTTTACTTTCCAAATCGCTTGAATGCATTTGCGTTTCCCCCTCTGGTCCCTTTTTCAAACATCAACAGCTGATCCACATCCTCCAGAAGTTCCAATTTTACTCCGGTCATTTTCAACATTGCATCCCAAGCCATTCCGGGGGCAGTGAAGAAGTGAGCTGGATCCAGTTCATAGTGGGTTTCACACAGTTTTCTGAAACTTTCCATGACATCGGCAAGCAGCAACACATCCGTTTTCAAATAAAGATCGTGATATTCTCCCATGTTTTTCACTTCAAATTCTTTCCACACTTTCTGGGCGTGTTGAAAATCTGCATCGTTCACTTTCTCCTGATTTAATCGGGAGAAAAAAGCGGATTTCTTTGGCAGTTTTTTCTCAAATTTATCAAATCCATCCATGAATTCATAGGGATAAACTCCTTTTCAGCTCATCAACTCGCTGCGTTCTCCAAAAAATCTGGTGATTTCTTTCAGTTCTTCTTTGGGGAGATTCTTCACCAGCGATTCCAATCCCATCAGCGTGAATTTGAAGGAATCCAGAAATCGAATTTCATGTTTCACTGTGATTTCTTTCCATTCTCCTTTCTCCCATTTCCATTCTTTTTTCAATTCAAACTTCAGGGAGAAGGAAATATATTTCTCTTCATTGTTGGGGATGCATGCTGCGCTCAAAACTTCATCCACTGTTGCCAAACTCCGCACAAAAAGATGCGCGTCATAATTTTGGAGATTGTGGAAAAACACAGGGGTGAATTTTGGCCGCTGAAACTTTCTGTTGCAAGATCTGTGCGCTGCTCCCCTGAATTTTCCGGAGAAATGGCAGTGATCTCTGACTTTGGACAGGTCTTTTTCCCCGAATTCTTCTCGGCACAGCCAACACACCGTGGCTTCATGAAACGTTTTCCATTCTTGGTTGGTCAGGGGAAACATTTCCTTTTTCTCCAAACTCAGGTGAGCTTGTTTCACATGGGAAATTAATTCCCGATGAAATCTCTGGAAAGTTCTTCATTTTCATCTTTTGCTCTTTTCAACACGGGTTCCATTTGCAAAAATGGGGAAACGAGATGAAACGCAAATCCACAGGGAATATGCTCGTGAGTTTTCTGAGTTTTCTTTCCCAAAATAGGTTTCAGAATGGATTCAAAATCCGCATAACCTACAACGGGCACATGCAACATCTTTTGGAAGTTACGGAAAGAGCATTCACCTCCTGGAACTTCAATCCTTGCCTCCTCAAAATCTCCGCAAATGACTTTATGTTTCTTCAAACTTTCCACGCTGAGAAATGAATTGAGACATCTTTTACAGAAAAATCTTTCATGCCCATTGCGTGAAACTTGAGCGCTTGCAAGGCGAGAGAAATTCTTCACCAGGCAATAGTGAGTTTTGAATTCCTCTGTCAGCAGAATCAAATCCACATGGAGTTCTTTTTCTTCCTCGATATTCTTCAGGGGAAAAATATATCCATTCCAGCCAAAAACATTCACTGAAATTTCAGGATTTCTCGCCTCAAAATATTTGATTGCTGTTACGGCCATGGGGAATTCGCAACCATCCCAATTCAATTCTTCTGCTTGGTCTCGCAAATCCGGTGTGATTCTTTCCGGGTGGACCGCAACCATATTTTTTGCTCTGGCAATGCACCATTTGAAGCACATGTCATCTTCATTTTGCATGTTGATCACGGCTTTCTTGTTCGCCAAGTCTGGAGGCAAAGCAATCCAGGAAGATCCTCGCAGTGGGTTCCAGTGCACAACATGAATTTCCAAACGAATTACTCTTTCAAACATCCAATTACTGCCCCTGCGATTGAAGTTTTCCAAATTTTCAATCATTTCTCTTTCCATTTCATCCACAATCTCCATGTTGTTTCCCAGATTCTTTTTCTGCCGGGAATGGAAAAATGGGTCATCAATTATCTCTTCTCCAGAAGCCCAACTGGTGCGGGACATTTCGACATTCAAAACGCATTTCACTTTTGTTTGTGGATTTTCGCGCAAGAGCTGGATAATATGCCATCTTGCTTTCCGGAAAAAATCTTGGGGAGAGGCGGAATCATCGCCTTGAATGATAAATTGTTTCGCGAATCCCTTCAAAGCGGATTTTCCTTCTTCCACGATCAACCTTTTTTCCCACAATTTCTCGGTTTGTTTTTTCAATCTTTCCACCGCGGGATTCAGCCGTCTCCGAATGCCAGCGTCATCCGCACTTTCCAACCAATTCAACCAATCGACAACAGTTTCCACATTTTGTTCAATCGCTCTGGGAATGGCTCTGGAAGGAAAATCTCTTCTTTCCGGAACTAAAATAGGAACAGGAATTTTTTTATTTTTCCAATTCAGGGGGTTGACTTTTCGTCTTTTCCAAATTCTCAAACGAGCTGCTTTGTTCATTTTGGGCTGATCCAATCCTCCTCCTTGCCAAAGATTTTCAACTAAAAACTTCACTAATTCATTTTTCTTCAATCGCGACCAACCTCGCAAATTTGTCGATCGCGCAAATGATTGCCATGCAGCTAACGTTGACATTTTAAATGGGAAAAAACTTTTTTCTCCATTTAAAATGAAATTTTCGATTCAAGAGGAAGGAAAAGAAAAGCAAATCTTTTTCACATTCAAAGAAGCTAGTGAACAAACTGGACTTCCCTCCAAGACGATTTTGCGAGTTCTCAAATCGGGCAACATCAAGTATTGCAGAAGAGCCGACCAAAAAATGTTTTGGATTCAGGAGGAAGAAGACACACCATTTATCCAGATTGATGGGAAAGATTTCTTTTCCGCAGAGGAAATTCAGGAACGATTTGGGTTGTCGCGCACAGTTTTTTTCAACCAACTCTGCAAGAAAAAACTCATTTTCTGGATTCACAGGAGAAATCTCACGAAGTCACTTGGGCCTCTCCCAGATTGGAGCAATTAATCCATCTCATGCGCGTGAAGGCTGCGGATGAAAAATTCCTTCATGCTCGAGCAAGAAAAAAAGCTTCGAAATTTTCCTCCACTAAACAGGCTGATCTCAACACATGCGTTGAAGATTTTCAAGCAACGTTTTGAATTTTTTCTCCATTGGAGAAAAAATGTTCAAAAAGAAACCCACTCCTCAGAAAGAGGCAGAAAAAATTCAAGAGGAAATGGAATGGGAAAAAGCGTGTGAAATGGAAAGAAACTTTCAAAAAGCTGTGGATATGGCCACTGGTTTCCTCCCAGTCCGAACGGAAGAGGATTTCAAGTTCATGGAAAAATGGATTTTTCGCGATTTAATTTATTTTTTATCTCACCCAAGAAAATGAATCCCGAAAAAATTTCCATTTCCGATATCCATCTCCAAGATCCCGTGAAGCGATCAACTGGAAAGATCAACTATTGCCTGCTCCTATGCTCTCACAAGGACCACCCACGACTGCATGTAAAACTTCAAACCAAGTTCAAAATTTTTGTCCATGAAGGAAATTCTTTCTCTTTGGGAATTACTCTCCCGGAAGAAAACATCCCCTTTTTCCGCCAATTGGAAACGCATTTGAATTCAGCGGCCATGGAAAAACAAGCGGAAGTGAAAAAACTTGCCCCCTCTTGTTCCAAGTTTCGTGAGGGGGATTTCATTCTCTTGAAAATCGACAAATCCGAGCAGGAAAAGATTTATGCAAAAATCTATCCCTCCAAAATCCCCAAAACGGATTTCTCTTGTCGATTTTGGGAGTTGATCGACGGGAAAAAGAAACCCATTCTGAAACAGAAAGAAGTCATTGGAATTCCACTTTACGGGCAAGTAGTTTTCTCAATCAAGCACCTTTTCTGCGGAAATGTGAAAGCGATCACATGCATTGTGGACGAAGTTTTGGTGGAAGAAATGGTGCAGGCTGCTTCGGCATTCGATGAGTATGAGGACAGGAATGAGGAGGATGAAATTTGAGGATGACAAAAATATGTCACCCGCTGAAAATTCTGTTTGAAATTCACTTTTGTTGAATCCGATTTTTTCACTTGTGCCCAAAATCAGGGAAACAAAATTGTCAATGGCAGGGTTGACAATTTTGGTCAATCTCCAAAAAATTCATTATTTTTAAATTATTATGCAAACGCAATGCCTTGAATAACGTATTGTCCCTATTGGAACATGTGGGTACCCTATTTTATGCACATTTTTACAAACTCTGGAAGAAAAAATTCTGTCAACTTTGAAAAATATTCTGGAAAATATTTTTTGAGTTTTGAAAAAATCTAGTTCACAAAATATTTTCCTGAAAAAAATTCGGATTGACAAAAAAACAGCCATTGACAAATCTTCCGCTGAAATCTGGGGGAAAATCTTCCGCTGAAATCTGGGGAAAGAAATTCTGGGGAAATCCTGGGGAAAATCATCCGCTGAAATCCTGGGGAAAATCTTCCGCTGAAATCCTGGGGAAAGAAATTCTGGGGAAATCTGGGGAAAGAAATTCTGGGGAAAAATATTTCCTCATGCAATTTAGTGATACCATAGACATTAGATTTCCCAGGGGGGTTTGACAGATTTTTCACCAGATTTTTTCTATTCGAGTTTCCGTCAGATTTTGTCGATTTTTCCAGAATCCGATTGTGGAAAAATATTTCCCCCAGATTTTAGCGGAAGATTTGTCAATGGATGTTTTTTGTCAATCCGATTTTTTCAGGAAAATATTTTTGTGAACTAGATTTTTTTTCAATCTCACAAAATATATTTTCCAGAGTTTTTCTCCAAATTGACAAAAAATTTTCTTTCTCCAAAGTTTGTGTAAAAATGTGCATAAAATAGGGTACCCAGATGTTCCAATAGGGACAATACGTTATTCAAGGTATTGCGTTTGCATAATAATTTAAAAATAATGAATTTTCTCGGAGTTGACCAAAAATTGTCAACCCAACCATTGACACCTTTTTCCCTGATTTTGGGCACAAGTGAAAAATCTGTTGTCAATCAGATTTTCCCCAGATTTCAGCGGAATATTTTTTCTCCCAGAATTCCACAGAATTTACTAAATCTTTTTGTCAAAAAAAGTTGACAAAAAGTGTCACCCACTAAAATGTGGTTGCTAGTTTCATTTGGAAGAATTGTTGGAGAGCCTTTCAAATCCGAGGCAGATATTGCCAGGAAGCTTGGCTTTTCCAGACAGTATTTGAATAAACAACTCAAGAAAGGAAAAAATCATTTCAAGCTCCAGGGAATGCCAGTTATGGTCATGAGACGAATGGAATTCGCCACAGAGGGAAAAGAATTTGAAACCAAAAATCAGATGGCTGATGCGCTTGGAGTTCCTCGCGCCGCTGTCGCGCGCGCTCTCAAAAACTCCGCAACTGGCTTCGTTCGAACAAAAACGGGAAAAGAAGTGATGGTTGCGCAGATTGAAGGTTCAATCGTCACTGCTTGCCCCAGACCTCTTCCTGCAATCCGCGTCATTTCAGAACTTGGTGGACCTCAAGAATTTTCTACCATGGCCGCGGCAGCGCGAGAATTGGGGATTGACCCAAAAACCATTCCAAATGCCCTCCGAAGCGGAAGAGATTCATTCACCAGAAAATTCGATGGGACGCAATTCAAACTTGAGATTCCTGGGGAAAAAATCACACCTCAGGAACAGTTCAATCAAGAACTGACAAAGTTGAATAATGCGTGCTTGGCGGCAGTGGCGGAAGACAATCAGGAAAAAGTGGAAGAGATTGCGGAGCAAATCGAGGAACTAAAAGTTTTCCCCAGAGCCCAACCTGCTCGATTCGGAAAACCAAAAGACGCGATGGAAGATTATATGAACGAAACGCGAGCTTTTGACCGCGAAGAACATGTCATTGAAGATGAGCAAAAAATGGCAGCTTGGGCGGAGGGAAATGAAAACGCGGTTCCCCCTCCTGAGGAAGATGAAAAGGAGCGGCAACGCATACAACTCATCGAGAGTGAGAGAAATCCATTCCATCCAGATATTTGGCGAAAAATCCGGGATGCGCCGATAGATCCGGAATTCGATTTTTTAAGGAATAAGCACCTCTTCATTCCTAAGGGGTATCGGGTGAAAGGATGCTATGAAGAAGAAGATGATGAAACGCAAATTTTTATGGTCGGTCCGCGTTTTGATTCTGTGGTGGCTGAAGGGTTAGTTTATGAGGACTTGGAGCTCGGCTTTCCTTTCCCTGCTCCACCGCGAGAAATCTTGGAACGCTATCCATATATGCCGATCCTTCCCATAAAAGTTGAGAATTCAGATGTTGGAGAAGAATGGTATTGGCGAGTAAAATTAACCAAAAAATGATTTTTCATTTCTCAGAAATGAAAAATCGCTCCCAGCTTGCTTCGCTCACTCAAATCGACTTTCCCATTCCTTCTCAAACTTCTCCAAATCCAACCCCAAATCAATCACAATCCCATCAATCGCTTCCATTGCGGGGAGGAATTCATCCCTGTCGAATTTTCCTCCCGCAAAGCGAAGCGCAAATCACTCAATGTTTTTTCATAGGTGGTGAAAGCAAACTTTGCCATCTCAATTTTGCTTTTCAGGTTCTTCATTTCATTGAAGGTTTTGACGACCAACCCCAATCCTGAAATCACCCCCAAAACGATTGGGTTGAGAGTTGCTGCCCCAGCAATCGTCCCGATTGCAACCAAACCGGAAGAGGTCAAATTCATGAGCTGATTCATTTTCTTGAATCGGCCATGCGCTCGTTTCAAGCACCAAAATCTTTTGTGATAAAATCGAAAAAGTTTTTTGATCTATTCCAGTTCTTCTTCCCGAATTGCGGGGTCTATGTGATTGAAAGCAAAGATGCTTTGTTTTCTCATTTTTCAGGGAGAAATCATTTTTCAATCAGAATTGTCGCTTTTGCTCTTTGAATGGTATTTCCATCCAAGAGAGCCAGAAAGAAAGCTTCTTCCTTCCCTACATTTTGATTGAAGGTGAACTGCAGTGAACCAAATGAATTGGTGGAAGGATTGACTGCGTTCCGAGTGATGCGATCTCCTTGAACAACACTTGTCATGATGATGGTTGCTCCACTCACTGGGTTGGGACTGCGTTGAAGAATGAAAACCGTGACATTCAAAATCCGGAAGTCAGATCCAAATTGTTGCCAATAATTTGTTACATCTTCCTCTTCATTTGGGAAGATCAAACAATCATTGTGTTTTCCTTTCTCAAATCTTGCAAAAATGAAGTGTTTTGAAGGGCGAAGCGGCAAATTCAACACTGCGTGGCCATTCAAATCCAAGTCAGTCTCCATGACCATCGCTCCGCTTTCAAAAACGAAAGGGGAATCATAAACGCTGCTTTCAACATCAGGTTGAGAACCAGCAACGCCATATGTGATCAACTTTGCGGGTCCTTCTGCAGCTGACTCGGCAGTTCCCCGCCACTTCAGATCCAGGAAAATGAATTCAGGTGGAGTGATCTCCCATTTATGCATGTGGATGATGGATCTGGAATACCCCGAAAACTTCTTTGTTGATTGCTGATTAATATTCAGACTTGTGCTCACGACATTAACACTAACACCATCCATTGACGCGGGGAAGAATTCAATGCAAATCGTGTATTCTCCGTCTGGGAGTTTGAACATATTGAATCCAAGTCTCCCATCGTATTCATTGAAATGATCTTTGGTTATTTGCAAGTCATACGCCTTCTTGTTGAAAAGATGTGGCGAACTTGGAAAATCACTGATCGCCGTTACTGTCATATTATGTTCAGAGCTGGATTCATCCACATTTTCCATCAGATAGCGGAATGCGTCCTTCGGATGAGAGGTTGACGTGATATGCGATTCATTTACGTATTTTTTGAGCTTCTCTTCTAATTCTATCGTGTGGACTACCACACCTCCTATCTTGTTATCCACATAAGATTTTGACGTGGGTTGATGCTTCAGAGTTGGCGTTGCAATATTGTTGATTTGTTGCGAGTTCATATCCAGGTTTCCGGTCATTGTTCCACCTTCCAACGAAAGCTTTTTCGCGGATTGGGCATCCACATATCGCATGTTTGCGCCTTGGTCGGCAACTTCGGGGTCTTTCACATTGAAAATGGTGTGATTTCCCATATCCAAAGCCGTCTCCATTGGAAACGTCTCTTTGCGGGATACGAAGATATTCTTGACGTCATTATAAGAAACCAGGTTGTTATAATGCGCTCCCAAATCATTCCATGTTTGTTGTTTTGAGTTTTTCACGTTGAAAAGTTCTTTCAAATCGATATCCTTCGTGACTTCATGAGTGTGAGCCGGAGCATCAGGGTGAAATCTCTTCAGAGTGATCATATTCACCGCTGACAAATCCTGGTTTTCATCAGTGTCTAGATTGACGATCAATTTACGATTCATTTCTATTTCCCCGGGGTTGACCAACTTCTGTCCCCTGAGATCAAGATCCCCAGTCATATGCGAGGAACCATCAACCTGAAGTGAATCTGCCCGCAATTGCGTTGCAAGCGTGTCAACTTGGTGTTTGGTAATCGCATCCGAATTCCCCGTTCCTTCAGCGACATTGGTCATTTTTTTGTTTTGAAGATCGAAGTCCCCTGCTGGCGTCAGCTTGAAACCAACGCCTGGCAATCCATCTTTTCCATCTCGTCCTCCCTGGAAGTTGCTTGTTTCAGAAAGCAGTCCATTTGAATAACTCATTTTAAATGCTTTCATCAAAGTTTTTGGCAATGAATTTCCTCGGCTTATCCACATACAGGAAAGAGAAGGGCTGCGCCGTTGCTTTCCGATAATCTTCTTTGCTAACATTGTTTTCCCTGCAGATCGCTGCAATTTCTTTGTTGCTGGGGAATTCGAAGATGCAAAAAATGCGAACAATTCAGGCGGATATCTTTTGGTGTTCCGAAATAACTTTGTGAAAGATAAATCACAGAACAATTCTTGTGCCTTCCCTGGATAAAATAATCAATCAATGGCTTTTGGTTCTTTTCGGAAACAAAATCATCGAAAACAACCAGTTTTTGATTCTCCCCTGTCAATGCTGAAACTGGGATGATTTCATCCGGGGATGCTTCCACGACGTCATACCCAGCTTCTTTGCTGATTGGGCGAAATGTTTTCAGCAGATGCTGATATTTGGCTTGGTCAAGATTTTTCGCATAGAGGAAAATTTTATCGTAGAAGAGCAAGCGGAAAATCATATCCAGGAGAACATTTGTTTTCCCCGATCCTGAAGGGCCACAGATCAACATTCTGAAAGTTCGATCCGGCATGAACGGGTGAAGTTGTTGGAAATTTGTGATTGGGTCCTGGCAATCATAATTTGGGATTTTCATTTTATTGATGAACATTATGTTCTACATCTTGTTTTTCATCCCAAATTTGTGTTTCTGGGATATAAAATGAGTTTATTGAAATGGCAAGAAATGGCCAAAAGCAAATCTGCTTTGGGGAAAAAATCAACTTTGTTCACAATGCTATCACCCAAAAAAAGTTGGGTGAAGAGACAAGTCAAATCGGACTTGAAAAAATGTTCAAACCAGTCACATCGAAACTGGATGAGGTGATTGCGTCGAATTTGGGGCCACTTCCCCGAGCGCAACCCGCACGAAGGAAGAAAGCCAAACCAGCAGAAATTGATTATATCCCCGAAGTCGACCCATTTGAAGATATGGATGTGGGTGGTTTGTTTGATGAGATTGTTCCACCCCAACCCGAGAAGCAAATTCCAGCAGCTCCTCCAAGTTATGAAGAAGTTGCGAAAGCGATAGGGGAAGATCCACCTGAATATGAAGCCGATGAATCCCCTGATTATGCTCTTGCGCCGGGCGATGAAGAGGAAGAGGAAGAGGAAAAAGGAGATGAAGCCAATCAGATATTGGATAGCTTGGACCTCATGAATTATGATACTGCGGAGAAAACTCTCAGTGAACCAAATATCTCATCAGCGAAGAAAATCCATTATCTCAATGATCTTGTGACCATTGCAAACTTCAGAAGAAATCAATTGAAAGGGTATAAAGCTTCTTTCACCAAAAAATTCAAGAAAGGGGAAATAACGGAAGAGCAAAAGAATTGGCAACATCAAAGGATAGATCGTTCATTCAAAGCATTAAATGAATACATAAAGCATTATAAAACGAAAGCGACACAGATGGGTTCGGGACTGAGAAGAGGAAAAAAAGGTGGATCCGTCCGTTTTTTCTCCAACCCAAAAGAGCTTCTCCAGAAACTTGAAGTCATCGTTGGCTCCATTCTTGCTGGGAACACAAACGTTGACATCAGAAACACTGGAGTTGGCATTCTCGATCTTCTCCTGAAAGAGGGAGCCATCAATAGATCCCAGCATGAGAAGCTTTTCAGAAAGTATTTCAAACTCTAAAATGGAAATCGAAAGAGAAATTGTCCTGTCATCCTTTTCCGTCAAGACTGGGGGAAACAAACCAGAAAATTTCACAACAAAATTCAATCGGCCCATTGTTTTGGATCGAAATTCCCAGTATGTTGTTGGGTTGAATCGAGTCATCAATATGAGTTTTACGTGGTATAACATCAATGCTGACCGCCAGAATCAACTGATTAGGTTCAGCTCTGACGGTGGTAAAACATTTTCCGATATCACCTTTTCAGCTGGAGTTTGGGAATATGAGGGGATGAGGACCTTTATTCAAGAAGCAACAGTGGTGAAAGAATCTGGAAAAGCTGACATTTTCCCAATCAATCTTGCTTTCTCTCCCACAACCTTCAGAGTAACAATCACACTGGCAGAAAATTATCAACTGGATTTCACTCAATCCAATTTCAACGATCTCGTTGGTTTTGAGAAAAAGATTCTGAAAGATAAAGTCAACATTGGCCCCAGAGTTCCAAATCTCAGCCAAGATACTGATATGTTGAACGTTCATTGTGATCTGACAAGTGATTCGCTTGTTGATGGAGAAGAGAGTGATATCATCTTCTCCTTTTCAACATCTGTTCTGAGGCCATCATATAGTTTTACCCTTGAGCCCATGAGAACCACATTCAGCCCTGTGAATAAAAACACAATAAGCTCCATTCGGATTTATATCACTGATGGGAAAAGAAGGGTTGTTGATTTGAATGGAGCCGATACAGCGTTCTCGCTTATCTTGAAAAAGGTAATAAAATGAAAAGTTATGAATTTACTCGTTATTATAACCCGCGAAGCGGACGGTTTGTCTTCCGACACAAAGGAACAGGTGTCATTGTGGACAATATTTTCAAACCAATGAGGAAGGTCGCATCAGTCGTCTTCAAGAAATTCGCGAAACCCATTGCGAAAAAAGCATTGGAATCAGGAATTTCTCACGCTGGAGATAAACTCGGCAAAAAAGTAGTTGAAAAATCTGGTGATTTGATCATGAAAAAACTGGGAAATATGAGAAAGGGGAAACCACCTAGCAAAAAACAACCAGCGAGCCGAGCTCGACCACAATCAGCCCCTGCCTCCGGAGAGCGACCGCAGGGAGAAAGTTCTGATGCTATATTGAACAGGTTGATCTCTGGGCAGGGTGTGAAGGTGCAGCCCGCGCGAGTGAAAAAGAAATAAAAGAATATAAAATGGCTTTTCGATCGAATGAATATCTTCAAAGAAATGAATTAGTATGCTTCCAGCTGGATGACACAATCAGAGCTCCAGGTAATGGAGCACATCAAAAGAAAAATGATTATAAATTCACAATAAATGACAGATCGGCATTCTATGATTGGTATAATGCTTATTTCGAGGTACAATTTCAGCTCCAGAAATTAGCAGATGGAACGAGATATAACGCTGAAAGAATAACCGTAATCAATGGTGCTCATTCCGTGATTAAGCACATGATGATCCGATCCGCAGGAAAGATTGTTTATGATACGGATAATCTGCATAAAGTCTGTTTCACAAAGAATTTGTTAGAATACTCCGATGACTTTAGCAGATCAGTAGCAAAGAACAGTTTCTGGTATTTAGATACGGATGAAACAACCGCTGATACTAATACCGGATTTGAGGCTCGGCGAGTGATTACTCGAAATCTTCAAAACACTAATACGATTATTCCCCTGAATCGTTTTTCCTTTTTCGAAGAGTTGGAAGATAAGATGCTTGTGCCTATGCAACTGCAATTCGAGTTGACATTGAATGATGATGAGGAACTCATTCATATGGCAAACGGCGTTGATGCTGGAAGAGTTGTTGTGAACCGGTTTTTGCTTTGGGTGCCAAGATTGACTCCCAAAGATTCTCTGTATGACAAATTTGTCAGCTCATTCCTGAAAGAAAAGCAATGGAAATATCTGAGGGAAATGTGTCATCAATCTGCTCCCGCAAGATCATCAGGATTTTTCCAGATCTCAGCGAGCATTGACAATGTGAGGCATATTTTTGTCTGGCTGAAAAGAACCGCTCCGCCCAATGACGACCAGGCACAAGATAACCCATATCTGATGGACACTTTCAAGCTGAATGCGCTAGATGCAAACTCATCCTTGTTGAACTGTCGATTGGAATATGGAAACGGAGTGTTCTACCCGGAAACAGAGTACGACAGTGAAAGCAAAGTGAGGATTTTCCAGGATGTCATGGCTTATGCAATGCGGAAAAATGATTATAACACAGGGACACAATTGAATTTGGCTAATTTCAATTCTCTTTTCCCGTTGATCTATTTCGATCTGACTTATCAAACGGAAAAACCAACAAGAGATCCCAAGCAGTTGATATTCAGATATCGATTGAACGCAGATGCAACTGCAAACTTCAATGTACATGCCATTGTTCTCTATGAACAAGAAGTGAAAATTGATAAAATTGGAAATGAACTGGTTATCGTGTGAAGCGAGCGCAGCGAGCGCGCGCAGCGGCTGTGATCTGAAAACATATGTTATCATTTAAAATGACAACATATCACCCATATAAAGTAAATCTGTCGGAAGGGCAAAAAAAGAAACTTGGAAGAGCATTCCGAACAAACAATTCTGTCACCCTGAGATTGGGTGGCAAACAAACAAGCGGAAATGATGAACTGATGCTGACAGCCAATCAAGTTAAAAGAATCGGCAAAGCTGCGGCTTTGGGAAAGGGAGTTGAAATCAAAATATCGAAAACGCAAGTTAGAAAAGTGATGCGGCAGGGTGGAAGTTTATTTTCTGCTATTGGTTCCCTGGCTCGTTCCCTGGCACCCACCCTGGCAAAGACACTTGGGCTGTCAGCATTGGCTGGTTTGCCATTGAAGGAGCGAGTCAAGTTGTGAAAAAGATAAGCGGGAAAGGTGGGCAAGTGGGCGGATTTCTCATTCCCCAAGATAAAATTCAGAAACTGATTGACAATAAACATCTGTTGACAAATAAACAGAAACAGGATATTTTAACTGCCCTTGAATCAGGAGGACAGTTGGTGATCAAACCATCTGCAAAACAATCAGGCGGATTGTTGGGAACTGTGCTAGCATCCATCGGAATTCCATTGGCGCTGGACATGGTGAAAAACATGTTTGGGAAAGGAGCGCCAAGAGTTGGACGCCCCAAAGGAAAAGGCGCGCCAAGAGTTGGCCGACCAAAAGGAAAAGGCGCGCCAAGATTGGGGGCGCATCCGTTTCAACCACCCCCATTTATTGGAACCTGGGGACGAAAAACTGTTGGGATGGGAAAAAAATCAAAAAAAGGAGCGGAACTTCTGCTGGGAACGAAAAGTCCATTCAACAACATCCCAGTTCTCGGGGCGATTTTGTGAGCGCAGCGAAACCGAAATTCGTGAACAAACCCCTGACCAACGTTGATCTCATGAAGTGGATTGATTTTCTGAAAATTCCCAATTTCAAAGGAATTTTCGCCAGGAATGAAGTGAGGCCCCGAGAACACAGCCCCTGCATTATCAATCTTGATTCGCTTGAAAATGCAGGAACTCATTGGGTGTGTTGCGCTCCCGGACAGAAATTCACGTGGTATTTCGACTCTTTTGGAATGGGATTTCCCCAGGAATTCAAAAGTTCCAAACCGGTGATTTGGAACAGCAGTCAGTATCAAAACATAGACAGCGTTCTTTGCGGGTATTATTGCTTGTTTTTCCTCCATCAATGGTCGCAGGGGAAAGATTTCTATGATATTCTCAAGCCTCTCAGTCTGACTGATACGACGCAAAATGAAAAATTCATAAAAGAATATTTCGATTGAAAATGAAATCATATTGCGTGAAGGAAAAAAAACTGAATGCGTGAAACCAACTGGATTCCAGACCGCAAAAAATGGAAAGATGTGGTTTTGCCATTGCGCTTCCTGCGGAATCAAAAAAAACAAGATTTGTGAAAAGTTCGGGAAACTGAGTCAGCCTCCGCAAGGTGGGGGCATTGGTGAACTTGCGCTAACCGGTGTCGCGCATGCTCTTCCCTGGCTCGGGAAAAAAACAGTTGAAATGGGTCGTTATGGAGCCAGTGAATTATTGCGAAACAAAAAAGCTCAAAAGAAAGCATTGGATTTTGCCCTGGACAAGATGAAACCATTTCTTGCCAAAACCTCTTCCGATATGCTGAATGAGCTGTCCACGGCGATTAGGCCAAACAGAAAATATAAGACAGATCGAGCAGATTTAGATGGCAGCGGGTTGGATGTGCACAGCTTGATTGGGAAGCTGCCAAGACCAAAGAAAGGTTTCACCCTCCCAGGCCATAATTATACCGGGCCCTGGAACCCACTCGAAAAACAAGTCCGATTCGATGAAAAGGGAAAGATTCTCGAAATTATGCAGCAGCCCACAGGAAAAACAGACGCAGTTGCTATGCAGCACGATGTTGATTATTCAGTCTGCGCAAAGAAAGCGAGCGAAGCGAGCCGATGCGAAGCCGATGCGGATCCACGCAAATGTAAAAATAAAGCAGACAGGAAAATGGTTGCCGCTTTGGATGCGATTCCCTGGAAAGAAAGACAGTGGGGTCATGCTTTGGCACGAAACGTGATTGATGCAAAACAGAAACTTGGGCTTGGTGCCCCAAAAAACGGGAAAAGATTTCGAGTGAAAGCTGGGCTCAAAATCTGGCAAACGAACTTCACCAGCCAATCAGGCGACGCTTCCCAAAACGAAAAGTCATTTCATATGGGATTGACAACATCTGGGCGGCTGATCTGGTCGAGATGGGGAAATTTTCGAGGTGGAATAAAGGGATCAGATATCTCCTGATGGTGATTGATGTTTTCTCAAAGTTCGGTTGGATTCGTCCCCTGAAAGACAAGCGAGGGCAAACAGTGGCTGATGATTTTAAAGACATATTTAAAACGAAGCGAAAACCGAAGATGCTTTGGACTGACAAAGGATCTGAGTTTTTCAATGCAATAATGAAAAATCTGCTTAATAAGAATGGGGTAAAATTGTATACAACGGAAAATGAAGAGAAATCATCTGTTGTTGAGCGCTGGAATAAGACAATGAAGGAAAAACTCTTTAAAATGTTTTCTGCTAACAATAATACAATATACTGGGACAAACTTGGCAAGTTAGTGGAGCAATATAACCACCGTTTTCATTCGAGCATTCGGATGAGCCCCGCAGAGGCCAGCGAACGGAAAAATGAGAGACAGGTGTTCGCTAATCTTTTCGGAGATTTCATTTATGCTAAACGCAACCCGGCAAAATTCAGGGTTGGCGACAGAGTTAGAATATCAAAATATAAGCGAAAGATATTTGACAAAGGTTTCACCCCGAACTGGACGGAAGAGATATTTGTGATTGACGAAATATTAAACACAAACCCTGTAACATATAAATTAGTCGATCTGTTAGGAGAAAAAATCACTGGATCATTTTACGAGGCGGAACTTCAAAGAACAACACAAAATGTGTTTCGAATTGAAAAGGTTATTCGCCGCGATAATAAGCGAAAACTCGCGCTTGTAAAATGGAAAAGTTACCCCGATAAATTTAATTCTTGGGTTCCATTGAGCGATGTGGAAAAACTTGGTGTCTAACGCGTTAGACAAAATTTTCATTTCTTCTCCAAAAATTGGCTAACGCGTTAGCCAAAAAATTGATCCAATTTCTCCGAAAAACTGGCTAACGCGTTAGCCACAAAATTGATCCAATTTATTCCTCCGAAAAACTGGCTAACGCGTTAGCCACAATTATGATTTTGATTGGCCGCCATATGTCAATAACCTGGCAGGTGGATGCGTTAGAATATGAATGTTTGTCATTCATATTCATAAAGTCTGTTATTTCAAAACACCGCTTCGCTTCACTTCGCTTCGTTCACTTGGCTTTCTTTTATTTCCCGGTGGATTTCCCCGAGAAGGCAACTTTGTTTTTGGAGTTCATTTTTGAGAATTTTGTGTTCCTCATGGAGATCCACAAATGACTCAAAGAGGAGTTCAACTGTGTCTTCGATTCGCTCAGCTTCGCTTTCTTCCGCCATCTCCGAATCAGAAACAATGAAATCCTCGTCTGAAGGCGAAGCGGTTTCATCGTCGCTTCTTGTTTCGTCCTCTGAGCATGTGGAACAATCTTCATGGTCACTCGCTTCGCTTCGCTCGGCTTCATTGGAAAATGCTTTTTCAAGATCCATTTTATTTCCAATTTAATTTTTTGAAGATGGCTTGGATTATTTTTTCTTGTTCCTCCCGTCTTGATGGGAGTTTGAGCAGTTTGAAATCATCTTCATTGGGGCTGAAACCATTCTTCTTCAACAGGGCGAAAAGAACTTGATGGCAATTGAGAAACTTTTTTCTGTTGAGGTGAAGATCGTCATATGCCAGTGAAAAATATTTAAAATCGTCGATGAGGAATTTTTCCAGGTGCTCATAATCATTCCCGTCGTGACCTGTTATGTGATTAAAAATTTCATGAGCGTTGCCATTGACTTTTTTCCATTTGGAAGCTTTGACAAACTCCCTGACTTTTTTTCTTGTGATTTCGTCACGGGGAATTTGGAAGAGAATTTGTTCTTGATAAAACTCGAGATCTTTGAGTGGAATTTGATTTTTCCCCTGATTTTTGCGGATGATATCTTTGAAATGTTCCAGCCTGGGATTTTTAGGAGAATGCCATGTTGTGCGGGTTTCTTGAATAATTTCAGGAGTGTCATCGATTTCTTCTTCTTCGGAATCAGACATTTTCTTTTCCGGGAGAGATTTTTGATTCGGATGGAATTGGCCGCTGCGGAATTTAGGGAAAGATTTTTTCAGAGTGGCATTTTTCAAATATTTTTTTCCGCTCCATTTTAGCAGTCAGTAGTTGAAATTAACCACTTTTAAGACATTCTCAATTATCCCCCAGTTTTATCACAACTCGTTTTCTGCTGATTTCGGCAAGTGGGACAAAAATTATCATAAGTGAAAATCCAGCAGAATCGTGACGATTCTGATGAATTTGGCAGATGAGAGAAAATTCTGATTTGTGTGAAAAATGGGGGAACTTGACGAATTTTTTGGAATTTCTTGGAACTGTTAGAACTGGGGGATAATTGAGAATGTCTTAAGAGTGGCTAATTTCAACTACTTACAATGTTAAGTTCTTGACTTGGTTGTTGTGTTCAACACGAACAAGTAATTTACCTTCAGGTGTTATCTTCTCTCCTGAGTATGTTTTTAAAATGGCGTTAGTGTCCACCAGCGGTGTGTCTGGGAACATTTCCTTGTATTTCTGCAAAGGAAGTGTGGATATCGCTGAACCTGTGTCTAGTTCCATCTTCAAGGAGTGGCCATTAACTCTTGGTATCAACCAGATAACTTCTACCTGGTCAACATTGTTGACTTCCAGGGATGCAATCAAGCTGTCATCATTAAGCTCATCATCCATCTCAAAGGAATGTAGGTTGAGATTCTCGTCCTTTCGTCTTCGGGTAAAGTTCTGACTCTTTCCCGAGCGGCAAACTTGTTGTATATGACCAATTTTTCCACATATTCGGCACGTTTCGTTCCTGAAGTAACACTCGGCTGATTCGTGTGTACTGGCACCACATCGATAACAATGGGGTCTTGATTTGACATCATCTTTCATTTTTTGTACTCTTTGGCTATCCTTGTTGATTTTGTTTACTTCACTCTCTTTGGTACCCTGCAACTCTCGTGTGTCTTTCGCTGCCGCTTCCATCGCCAAGGCAATTTTCGACGCTTTGGCCAATGACAAATCTTGCTCGGAGAGCAGTCGTTTCTGGATAAGTTCATTGTGTAGTCCACACACAAGTCTATCCCTTAGTGCGTCATTTAAGTTCGTTCCGAACTCACAATACAGCGACAATTTCTTTAATTCAGCAAGGTAATTACTCACGGTTTCACCTTCGAGTTGGTTCCTTTTGTGAAAACGGAATCGCTCTGCTATGAGTAGAGGTTTCGGTGATAGATGTTTCTGTAGCGTTTCCACGATATCTTTGAAAGACAGGCTGGATGGCTTTGCTGGAGCGGATAGATTTCGTAGTAATCCATACGTTTTGTTCCCCATTAGGCTTAGCATCACTGCCACTTGTTTCTCATCTTTAATTTCGTTGGCGATGAAGTATTGCTCCACTCGTTCAACGTAGGCATTCCAATCGTCGTTAATTTCGTCGAAGGCTTCTATCTTTCCAATCGGCATAGTGGCGGAGGTTCGAACCTTTTCTTTTCACTGTGTAGAATCCGAATTCTCGTCGCCAATCTGTTGTGTATCGCCGGAGTAAATCAGATAGGGTTTACAAACACAACAAAAGGTTTAATCAAACATGGCGGTTCTCTACAACAAGGTGCGCACATGGCATGCGTACGCATATAGTAACAACAAAAACCGCAGGCCAACATGTGCAGCATAGCAGGTCTGCTTCAACAAGTGATACTTCAAAACAAAGAAACAACAACAATAACAACAATAACTTTATTTATTCACGGAGTCCTTATCACTAAAAAGTGGTCTTCTAAAGAGCCGTGCACATTAAACCTAGTAGAAAAAGTTAAGACTTAAAAATTACAAAACTCCTATAATAAATGCTAAACTAAGTTAAGAAAATACTAATATACAATAGCGGAATAAAAACTGTTTAAAGTAGTGGCCTGCTTAGCCTCCGCTGACAGACTGTTCCATGTTACTGCGCCCCTATAACGAAAACTTTTCTTAAGGGCCTCAGTGTTCGGTCGCGGAATAAACAGGTTATGTTGCGCACCTCGAAGATTATGTCTGTGAATGGTATTAACGCTGGTAAATTTATCAGACAGATATTCAGGTACAAGGTGATTTACAGTTTTAAACATTAAAGATTTCAGTTGTTTTACACGTCTGTCAGCGAGGCTATCCCATTTAAGGGCATGGAGAATCGGGGCACATCTGGCATCCCAACTAGACCCTGTTATTATGCGTGCAGCCCTGTTTTGTAGTTTCTCTAGTTTTTGGCTGAGGCCATTACCGATACTGCCCCAGACAACGCTGCAATAATCGAGATGCGGGAGAACCAATGACTTGTAAATTGTGACAAGGGTACTCTGGGGACATATATGTCTTAGCCTCCTCAGGGCAGCAAGTACTTTAGCAACTTTACCGACAACTTCGAAGATGTGAACCTCCCACGAGAGTGTTTCATCAACCTGAACGCCTACGCATTTGTAACTATTAACTCTTTCAATTGAATGCCCATCAAGGCATATGTGTGGTTCACTAGGGAGCAAAGAGATTTTCTGCCTCGTGCCTGTAAACAAACATTTAGTCTTGAGGACATTAAGACTTAGACGGTTAGAATCGAGCCATTGTTTCAAATTTCCTAAATCGTGAGTCAGGGATGAAAACAACTCTTCAGGGTCTTTGGAGGCAAACGTGAGATTTGTGTCATCGGCATACATTCTCACATCTGATAGAAGGTTACAGTTAGGGAGATCATTAATGTACAGTAGGAATAGTGGGGGGCCGAGGATTGAGCCTTGAGGCACCCCACAACTTATGAAGCTAGTTTCAGAAATTACGTTATTTATAACTGTAACCTGAGTTCTATCAGAGAGGTAATCTCGGAAAAGATTTAGGCTTGCACCTTTAAACCCATACAGTTCCAATTTTGACAGAAGGATCCCATGGTCAATGGTATCAAATGCCTTTTTTAAGTCAATAAACAGAATGGCATTCGTCAAACCATCGTCGATGTCAAGATACCAATGGTCTGTAATATCAATAAGAGCTGTAAGAGTAGAGTGCATAGGTCTAAAACCAGACTGATATTTCGAAAGTAGCTTATTGTCATTTAAATATGTATATACCTGATTGAAAATGGCTTTTTCAAAGAGTTTGGCAATTACAGAAAGTACAGAAATTGGCCTGTAATTGGCTGGGTCAACCTTCGAGTCAGCTTTGAAAATTGGGGTTACTCTAGCACTCTTCCAGTCTTTGGGAATGATTCCAGTAGAAATAACTAGATTAAAAATATGTGTCAGAGAAGACGCAATGACTGTAAATGATAGCTTTAGGAGGCAAGCTGGAATACCATCAAGACCATCAGCTTTGCCCACAGGAATATCGTTCACAAGTTTGCGCAGTCCGTCAATAGTGAGTAATTCAAGCTCGAAGGTGCTATCACAAGATTCTACAAAATCACGAAAGCTGACTCGAGGGGGATTTATGTTAGCCGCTAAGTTAGGGCCAATATCGGTAAAATACCTGTTAAAAGCGTTGCTTAGCTCATGAGGGTCAGTTATTACCGCGTCACCAATAATCAATTTTGACGCCGGAGCAAAGTTTTTCGTTCGCGATAATAATGTATTAATTCCATTCCAAGTCGTTTTAGCTTTAACAACGTTATCTTCAAAGTACGAATGACAGTAATTCTTCTTGGAGGCCTTAATACAATGGTTTACACGATTCTTAAGTCGCCTGTACTCTGCCCATTTCAACTGATCACTGGTGAGGATTGCGATTCGCTTTATTCTGTCTCTTTCCCACATCAATCGTTTGATTTCGGGCGTGAGCCAGGGAGCCTTAGAGTTTCTAACTCTTCTTTTCTTAACAGGTGCATGAAGGTTCGCTACTGCTAAAAATGATTGTTTCCACACCTCCCATGCTCTAATAGGGTTATCAATTTGCTCTATTATGTTCCAAGGAACCAGCGCCATGTCATTCATTAAGTCATCGGGCACAAAATTTTTGTATTGTCTCGAATTAATGATTCGCGGGAGCGACCTGGGGCATGTTAATTTTCTAGGGACATAGATTAAGCTGTGATCGCTGCAACCAATATGAGACACGCCTGATGTAACAAATTTATCTGGCTCATTGGGTTCAATTTGTTTTTGGGATATTTTTTACATGAATTTATGCTGATGTTTTTGCTTTTTTCAGAGAAAAAGAGAGAAGAGAAAGGGAAGGAAGAAGAAGAAGAAGAAAAGTTAGACTTTGGTGAGTAATTTTTTGAGTCCTGAATTTTTAATACTATGATCTACTGAACGGGGCGGTGTATGATCGGTTAAGTGGACCTAAAAAACTCCCTAGCTTTTTTGGCTAGTGTTAGGTAATCCCTACTTTTCTGTTTCTACCCCTCAAGGATGGGTGGGTGAGGGGAATCTGGGGCCGAGGGTTCCTTTATTTGGAAGTCAATAGGTCATTCTGACGTCATGGAGGGGGTGTATAAAAGCATGATGCTGTCACGTTACTGTTATTGCGTTACTCGCATATTCAGAGTTCCCGCTTGAACTCGGATCCGGTTTCTTATCTAATAAAAATAGTGTATTCATCATGGACGTCTTGTCTCCTTTGGTCGATGCATAACATGGTGTCAGAACCGGTCTGAAATCCAGCCTCCAGTCCCAACATCGGACCATTTATCGACAAACACGGCCCTTCTATCCAAACGACGCCAAACAACTACCTTTGAATACTTTGGTTTTACGAATCGCACACATTCCGACCTCGGCATTTCCGTACCAGTCGGACGATGCCCAAACACGACAATCCCATCCTCGATGTCAGCGCTGTCAGACTTAACAGAGACCATTTTCGCCACTGGGAGACACGGTTCCACGATTACTGCTTATTAGAAGGATATAGAAATCCTGCTAAAGACAGATTAACACAAACAACAGACCACTACATCGAAGCAAAAAGACCATTTGAACTCGCCGTTCTTCGCAGCGCAATTCCTTCGTCAGAATGGAACACTCTCGACGATGTAATCGCCTCCAAGATACCCGCCGACGATTCCGACAAGCCATGGGTCTGGCTACAAAAAATTAAAGAGCATTACGTCGGTGCAGGTACTCTCATGCAAGACAGATACCACTTTTGGGTACAAATGGCACAGGCAGACCAAACATCCATTTCAGCTTGGGAAACAGCCGTACGCACCGCCGCAGGCCGATGTTCATTCGGTCCAAACGCGGACGAATTCATGAGAGACAAGTTTCTCTTTGGGCTCAACGAATCCTTCAGTCGCTTCAGAGAAGACATCTTCTATAGAGATGGGCAACGCAGACCCGAAGATCCTCCTTTCCTTTCACACTAGCTTTTGTGGTGAGTCAAGCCGTGTCTTTTGAAGCGGCCCAACAGACTAACAAGCTCTTAGCCCATTCCGCCATAGAGGAACAGTTCCACTATGCCACATCCACAACACCAGCCAGAAATTTTCAACGCCCCCCCCCCCCCCCCCCCAGCAGACCAATCATCAAGTCTTGCTCCTTCTGCGGTAGCAAAAGTCAGCACCCACGTGACATGTGCCCAGCCCAAGGACAAACATGCAGCTACTGCCACAAACAAGGCCACTTTTCAAACGTCTGCCAACAGGCCGTCAGAGATCAGCGACCCTCCAGACCACCTGCAAAAAAGCCCATCATACCCAACCCCAGACGTGAACACGTCCATATGGTGGATCAAAATGAGAGTTTGGACTTTCCCTCTGAAGACAGAATACAGTTCGAGCATTGCTTCACCATCTCAGACGCGATACCTCAGACAGCTCACACGCCTTCAACAGTTCCTAACAAAGGCCACTTTGTCTTACTCGACCTAAAGAGCCCAGACTCCAACCACACCTTTCAAATCCCCTTTCAAATTGAGTCCGCGGCCTCTTGTAACACACTCCCATCCAAGCATCTCTCCAGTATGCCCTGGGCGACGATCATCCCGACCAGATCTGTCATAATACCCTACGCCAGCCCACCAATCAAGCCTATAGCACAAATCACCATCGAAGCCAGCAAAGGCAACACCACTTGCAATCTCACTTTTCAGATCATTGACACTGACCAACCAGCCTTGCTCAGTACTGAAGCCAGCAAAACACTTGGAGTACTTACCCTCAACGCGGACTACATCAGAAAATGCGCCACTACCGATCCAGTCTCTCACCCGACAGCTGACCCGCCCTCATGTAACGATTCAGCAGCAGGGCCACCCCCAACACCTCCAGATACTTCAAAGCGCACATGGCCCCATCTAGGAACTATCACCGTGGAATTCTTCTCGAAGAACTGTCCCACACTATTTCAGGGACTTGGCTTCCTTGGGCCTCCTGTAGATTTCGATCTGGACCCCAATGTCAAGCCCATCCACGCCCCAGTTCATCACCAACCCATCTCGAAACTGGAGTCAATAAAAGCGGCACTAGACAACTATGAAACCACGGGCCAGCTGGTTCGAGTATCACAGCCGACAGACTGGATATCCAACATGGTAGTCCGAGAGAGAGAAGCCACCCCCACCAAACCGGGAAAACTCCGAATATGCCTAGACCCTTCCCAAACGCTTGACAAGGCCATCAGACGCCAAAAATACATCATCCCGACCTTGGAGGAGAACCTGCACAAGTTGCATGGCATGAAATACATGACAGTGATAGACGTCAAAGAGGCCTTCCAGAACATCCCTCTGACATTACGATCATCCCTGATGACCACCATGTATACACCCTGGGGCCGCTACAGATGGACGACACTACCATTTGGCATATCCTCAGCATCTGAAGAATGGCAGCGCCGAATCCATATGGTCCTTGAAGGCCTTCCAATCATCAGCATCGCTGATGACATCCTGATTCCAGGCTGTGGCAGTACAGATGCAGAAGCCAGAATCGACCATGACCGCACCCTCATAGCTGTACTTGAGCGCTTCGAAAAACACCACGTGAAATTAAACATCAGCAAAATGAGATTCCTTGTACGGGAAGCAGTCTTCATGGGCCACGTCATTACCACTGATGGCCTCCAGCCCAACCCAACCGCCGTTCAGGGCATTGTCAACATGCCCATTCCAAAGGACAAGCAAGGAATTCGCAGATTCCTGGGAGCAATCAACTACCTCAGTAAATTCTGCCCACTGCTAAGCACTGTCATCCAACCTCTCCGAAGCCTCACCAAAGACGATGCTCAGTTCCTGTGGTCAGCCAAACATCAACACGCTTTCGATGAAGCCAAAGCCTTGGCCACCTCTGCACCATGCCTAGCATACTACGACATGACTGCACCAGTCATCCTCCAAGTAGACGCCTCAGACTACGGCCTAGGAGCGGCTCTCCTACAACCCAGCAAACACAACAATAACAGCACCTTTGACGAATCCTGATTGCAACCCGTAGCCTACAGCTCCAAAAGCCTCACGCCCACCGAACAGCGCTACGCACAAATCGAAAAGGAATGCCTCGCCATTGTTGAGGCCTTTAACAAGTTCGACCAGTGGCTCCTCGGCAAATCAAACATAACTGTCCATACTGACCACCAGCCACTCCAATCCATCTTCCAGAAAGATCTCGCCTCAGCCCCTAAGCGCTTACAAAAGATGATGCTTTTCTTACAGCGATACCACTTCACTATTGCCTACAGGAGAGGATCATCATTACATCTAGCAGATACCCTGTCCAGAGCTCCATGCCGAGATGAAGCCACCACGCCCTCCATACCTGACACCTTCCACATCTTCCGCACGCATCTCGCACAGTTGGATCCTACCTCCCCATCCCTCACAGATGACACTCGTGAGCGACTCCGCAGAGCCACCGCCTCATGCCAAGAGATGCAGTCACACTATATAATCCATGGTTGGCCACCCAATAAAGACCATCTACCCCAGCCACTTCAAACATTTTGGCACTTCCGAGAAGAGCTCAGTATCGCAGACGGCATACTTCTGAAAACCACTCGGGCCATTGTCCCCCCTTCGCTACGCCCATCCATGCTGACCAAGATCCATCAGGCACATCGGGGTCCTGAATTTCGCCGAATTTTGCCTTCGTTTCGCAAGAGATGCTGTATTCTGGCCTGGCATGTCCAAGGACATTGAAGAATTCTGCCACTCCTGCTCAACTTGCGCCCAATACGGGAACCAGGCCACCACCGAACCAATGTTATCACATCCCATTCCACCTCTGCCGTGGCAATTTGTCTCCCATGACATATATTTTCATTCGGACTCAAGCAGTACCTAATCACAGTGGACCACTACAGTGACTTCTACGAGTTGGACGAACTGGTCAACACCTTATCAACCACCATCATCAATCTTACTAAAGCCCATTTTGCACGCCACGGGATTCCTCTTCGCTGCCTTACAGACAACGGCCCACAGTTTGTCTCTCACGAATACAAGAAGTTCGCCCAGACCTTCGGCTTCGAACACATAACATCCTCGCCCTACTGGTCTCGCAGCAATGGCAAAGCTGAAGCAGCCGTCAAGGATGCGAAGTCTCTCCTAAAAAAAGCCTCCGGACGTCTACTTGGCACTCCTTAACATACGGAACACCCCACCACGTGGTCATTCCTTCTCCCCAGCTCAACGACTAATGGGCAGACGCACCCGCTCCACGCTACCGCTCTCAAAAGAGCTGCTTCAACCTGAAATTGCGGATCCTCCCACAGTCGCCTCTGAAATTAACCACCGCAAGATAGCAGCCAAAACTCAGTACGACAAGCATACACAGGCTCCTCTGATGCCACTCCCGCTGGGATCTCATGTTTATGCAAAGCCTCGACCATCTCAACGGGGGAGCCCTTGGATTTATGGTGAAATCATCAACAGTAAAACCCCGCGTTCCTACAACATCAACATGGGCAATTTCGTGTTCCGCCGTAACCGGGCCCAATTGCGTCCAGCCGCTCCACCGCAACGCAATCCCAAGCAACCTCCGCCCCTTCCGCTGACGCAGCCCTCAGTACCAGCAACTCCAGGACACCACCCCACACAGCCACTGCCAGCCATACCGCCTCAGGACGAACGACCCGTCACCACACCGTCTACTCAACCACACCAACAGGAAAAGCAGAACTGTGACACTCCAGTAGTCACTGTTAACCAACCAACTACCAGATCTGGACGGGTAGTTCGCCTGCCACAAAAGTACAAGGACTTTGTTCTCTCTTAGGAGGGCAATGCAAGGAACTAACAAAAGAGCAAACCTTCATTTGCTAACAGTGCTTTTTTACTTGTTTCTTTCTTTTGTCACAATTAGTTTTAGTTTTTTTTAGGGGAGGGGGGATGTCACGTTACTGTTATTGCGTCACTCGCATTTGATTCTTGCGTAATTCAGAGTTCCCGCATGAACTCGGATCCGGTTTCTCATCTAATAAAAATAGTGTATTCATCATGGACGTCTTGTCTCCTTTGTTCGATGCATAACAATGCGAGGGTCGACATCCCTTTTTTACATGGTAAAAGTTCTGCTGGACTTATGTCGGTTAATATTTTCTCTTTCTCACAGAAGAAGAAAAACCATGTGGATGAGCGACGACCATTCGGATGATGAATTAAATGCAATAATGGATGACTTTGAACAACAGAGTGCCGCCGGCTTTAGCTTTCAGCTCACCCCTCACGTGGACCGTCGTGCGCGCAAATTTGGCATACATCGCCGCGTCTTCACCACCCGTCTAGTGCAGAGTGGGGGTAATCTGGGCGCACTACCGCCAAACAGTCTCCCTCATTTGATTGAAGGTGCTTTACAACAAGCCATCAATCAACAAGCACTTAACGATCCTAGTATACAGAATGATGACTTTTTGCTGGTCAACTTGTCCTCCAATCGCTTACGTCACGCGCACCAATCCCATCGCGTGCGTGTTCGAGATTGGTGCAACAACACGAAACCCGCACAAGTTCTTCTAGAACAACTCAGCAAAGTCTTAAACTCTAACGAGCAGTTTCGTTTGGACGATAGTTTTCATATAGAAGTCACCCACATGCGCGACCCAGGGCGTGGCAGTGGGCGTAAACGCCTCAAGTTGGGGACTCAACACGTTGACGAAATGTTGCGGAAGAGAAAGAGTGTGATTACCATCAACAACAACAACGATTATCTCTGTTGCGCTCGCGCCCTCGTCACTGCCAAAGCTTTCCGAGATTATTGTTCTAAGCATTGGCAATACGAGAACATCAAAAGAGGCTTCAGCGAGCAAGAAAAAAGGGCCAAAGCACTGCATTGCGAGGCGCGTGTCTCCGAAGGTCTTTGTGGAATAGAACAGCTCCATCAATTTCAGATTGTGCTCTCCGAGTATCAAATCATTGTGGTGTCAGTGGACCATGGATACCATGTCATTTTCAAAGGGGCTACTCAACCCGAGGACAGACAACTCGTGCTCATCAAAGTGGGTGAGCATTACCACACTTGCAACTCACTCAGTGGATTCTTTGGCAAAGAGTATTACTGTGTGGAATGTGAAAGGGGGTTTGAGCACGACGACTTAGCTCATCATGTAAGAGGCCCCGGTATAGGAAGTAACCAATCAGGAGGCAGCATTGTGATGACGTCATATGATTGACAGATCACGTGGGATGAGGTCAAATGATTGACAGCTCCCTATTTGATTGACATAGGTTATGTCACTTCCGGCGCCTGAGCCTGCGATCCAAAAGACCATTTCCGGTCAGCCGTATCCCGCTCTCCCCAGGCCCCACCCGAGACGTCATATAAGCATCACGATGTGTCCTCTGTCCGAGGCGTCATGTCAGCGTCACGAAGTGTCCCCTCCCTTTCCCCAGAAAAAAACGAGACGACGTTGTTTAAAAAAACATACAAATTTGACTTTTTAAAATCCCCTATGTATCTGATGATTTGTTTTTACAATACTTGGTTTGGTTCTTCTAAAAAAGAAGACAACCGCCGAGTTTCTTGATTTTCTAGTGACAGCTATTTTTTACATTATTAACTGTTGAATATAGCTTATGGAAAAAGAGGAACGATTTCAAGAAATTGCTTTGTAGATACGATTTTGGCCCCGGTTGTTCAAATGGTGGATAGCGCTATCCACCAGACAAATCACTATCCAGTGGATAGGTGTTAACAAAATCCTTTGTGTTATCCGCTGGATAGCGATTTATCCGGTAGATAGCGCTATCCACCTTTTGAACAACCGGGGCCTGAAAGATACCGATATATTACCTAACCGGAGGCATGTCCTACAGCAACGTCCAATACTGGACCACAAACAAAGACACATTCTATGCCGCCGTGGAAGCACACAAAAGAGAACTACTGGAACGTCGTGACAAACTGTCGCGTCAATTGGAAAGAGAATATCGAAAACACGAGCAAAGCATGAAAGATAGAGAAACGAAACGACAAGCCAAGATAGAAAACATTATTCAAAAAGGGAAAGGGGTCGCCTTGAAGCGGCGCAAACCTCGCGGTTGGGTGCAAGAGTGAAAAAAACCTGTTTAAAAAAAAAAAGAGACATTTAAAAGTTGTCACTGTTTAAATTGTTAAACTGTTTTAATAACAAGATTGTTGCAATAAAAAAAGTTGCTTTAAAATAGTAAAAAAAACGTGTGCTCTTTTTTACTTTAAGTGTAAGAGTCACTGTTCTGTTTGGGGTATAAAAGAATTACAGTTCCTCCAAGACTTGTAAACGTTCACCATCTTCATTTGCCCATGCGCATTTGCTGTAGCCATAGGGGTAGGATTGAAACGTCGATGGCTCCACCACTCGTTTGTCGAAGACGAGTTTATAATGCTTGATCTCAGACTGAGTGAAGAGGGTCTTGTGATGACTGTCTCGAACGATCTTGCGGCGGGCCCAACAGGTGATGAAATAGGCTATGAAGATGTTAATGTTGACTTGAACGGGGGCGCATTCATCTTGATGATTATGGACCACATCCAACATCTTCTCGTTGACCACGCGTACGCTGTGGATATCTTTTGAATCGTCGAGAAGCAGGTCATGAAATTTGGCGGGTGACGTGAACGCTTCTACTTGGCATTTGTTGGCTTGTTGTCCAAACTTACCCCAGAAACTGTTCAGCATCATTTTAGCAAGGGATCGCTTGCCAGAGTTTTTGGCAATGTTAAGGTGCTCCAGCTGGATTCCTTCGTGTCGTTTGTAATCCTCCAAGTACTGCTGCTGCTTGATGGGGTCGGTCCCAACATCACTGGGCCAACCCGAAGCTTCTTGCTTGATTTTGAGAAACGTGTTTACGTAGGAGGCGAACAGATCCTTACTGCGTCTTTCGAAGTGCCACATTTAATGAATCTTTTGAATGACATAACCCTGTGCGAGAGCTTCTTGAATTTCGGGGGTGCACCAGCTGCCCGTTAATGCGCGTTCGGTGTTGCTGTGCGGACAGTCACTTGTCCGCTGTAGTAAGGGGAGTGGCAATTGCGTCTCCACGCAGGTGCGGCATAGCGGTCAGTTTGCCTCCGCAACGGTACGGGAGCACGGGATGGTATAGGTTGTGAGGTGGAAGGATGGTGCTTTGGACCAGCCCGAAGTAGCCCGAGATGTCATTGGGTGGTTGGGTGATGATGACAGGGTGTCCCACTGGGTATTCACAGTTTTTGTTGACCCAGGGGTACAGAGAGGTGTAATCCACGTAACGGATTTCTTCCCCTGGCTGGGCTTGGCAGTGTAGACGAATGGCATTGGTTCTTCCTCCAAAGAACGCGTCCCTGGCGCTCAGGCGCGGTACCAGTTGTAGTTGATGCTAGAAGGCTTGGATTTCGGGTGTGTTCTTTTTCAGGTCGGTCCACTTGCATTCCCACATCACCTCCAGGTTGTATCCTGCTTGTCGAATGGCTTCGTTGCGTTTTACGGTTTGTTGGTAAATTTCCCTCATGGTTCGGTTGTCGTGTTTGGGATGTTTGTTGTTTTGATGGGGGAAACAGGTGGGACACCCATGGTAAAAACATCCGTTGAACTCATACACAGTGTTGGTTGTTTCATCGTAGCCGTCCACATGTGTGTCCTTACTCTTTACCAACAAACGTTGTTCTCCGCGGTTCCTGGCATGAGCGATGGGGTCTTGCTCTGTGCTGGAAGTGTAGGGCTCTTGACGAAGTTGGTGGTTGCGCCAGTAGAGCCATTCCATGGAGGCGTGCGAATGGGTCTTGCTTGTTCCATGCCAGCCACGGACGGGTTCGGAGGCAATGGTGAAGTGTTCCAAGCATTTCCTTTTATAGTAACGGTGACAGGCGGAGGCAATGGCGATACAATGAATCATGGGATTAAACTGAGCCAATTGCTCAAACTCTTGTTGGAATTTCTGGCATCCTTCCTTCAACAGACGCACATCTGATTGACAAGCCACCAACTCGTCTTGAAAATTGAACTGATAGTTTTCATCACGTCTGGCTTGGTACCACGTTTCGAACTCTTTTCTTCGTTTGGACTTCATGCCTGCAGGGTCGTAGTAATCTTGGGCTGGGATGGGTCCCACATAGTCTTGATTCTCTTTGGTGTTAAAGAAATGAGGGACAAACCCCTTCTTCACTTCATCAAGACCAAAGGCGTCCTTGAAACCGGATAGGGGCATTTGTAAAAAACACACATTGTCAATAAACTTGAGTTTATCCTGTTGCATTGACAAAATCTTGGCTCCGCTCACGATTTGTTTTGGACAGATGCATTCTTTGTAAAATTCATGCAAGATGAAGTAGCTATCGTAGCCTTGAAAGTTGTGAGCTACTGCAATCACTTGACGCCCTTCATTGGGGTCATCTGTTTTGGTTTGTTCTCGCAACCAGTCCAAGAATTCTTCTATGGAATTTTCTCCCTCAAAGACTTCACATTGATCGTTGTCTTCACGTTCGGCACACAACAAATTGGCCACATGCTCGCCCTGATCTTGGCGCGCCTCGATGTCAAAGTAGACAAACAAGGGAGGTAATTCAGGCTCTTCCTCTTGCGTCAAGGTTGGATCACTGGATCTTAGGGTGGCCAATCCTGCCGCTGCGCCGCGTTTGCGTTTAAGCCCCCTCTTTCTTTTTTTGGGTGAGTCTTCGAAGACGGGTTGAAGATAGCACTGGTGTCGTGTGAGCTCTTTGTACTCTTTGCAGCAAGGGCAACAGGCATGACCACATTTGTGATTGTTGACTTCTTTGCCAATACACACCTTTTGACAGTGGACACATTTTCGGTCCGTGTCACAGACACTGTTTTTTTGGTGGGGTCGGCGCGGAATCCGTTCCCACTTCTGTACATATGGTGATTGGCGAGGCAGGCGTCTCCAAAAAAGGAACGATGACATTGAGAACACTCAATTGTAGTGGGTCCGGTTGTGAAACCCTGACAACTACTTTGGTGACACGCGTAACATTTCTTGCCAGGACAGCGGTGATGAGCTAAGTCGTCGTGCTCAAACCCCCTTTCACATTCCACACAGTAATACTTCTTGCCAAAGAATCCACTGAGTGAGTTGCAAGTGTGTTAATGCTCACCCACTTTGATGAGCACGAGTTGTCTGTCCTCGGGTTGAGAAGCCCCTTTGAAAATGACATGGTATCCATGATCCACTGACACCACAATGATTTGATACTCGGAGAGCACAATCTGAAATTGATGGAGCTGTTCTATTCCACAAGGACCTTCGGGGACACGCGCCTCGCAATGCAGTGCTTTGGCCCTTTTTTCTTGCTCGCTGAAGCCTCTTTTGATGTTCTCGTATTGCCAATGCTTAGAACCATAATCTCGGAAAGCTTTGGCAGTGACGAGGGCGTGAGCGCAACAGAGATAATCGTTGTTGTTGATGGTAATCACACTCTTTCTCTTCCGCAACATTTCGTCAACGTGTTGAGTCCCCAACTTGAGGCGTTTACGCCCACTGCCACGCCCTGGGTCGCGCATGTGGGTGACTTCTATATGAAAACTATCGTCCAAACGAAACTGCTCGTTAGAGTTTAAGACTTTGCTGAGTTGTTCTAGAAGAACTTGTGCGGGTTTCGTGTTGTTGCACCAATCTCGAACACGCACGCGATGGGATTGGTGCGCGTGACGTAAGCGATTGGAGGACAAGTTGACCAGCAAAAAGTCATCATTCTGTATACTAGGATCGTTAAGTGCTTGTTGATTGATGGCTTGTTGTAAAGCACCTTCAATCAAATGAGGGAGACTGTTTGGCGGTAGTGCGCCCAGATTACCCCCACTCTGCACTAGACGGGTGGTGAAGACGCGGCGATGTATGCCAAATTTGCGCGCACGACGGTCCACGTGAGGGGTGAGCTGAAAGCTAAAGCCGGCGGCACTCTGTTGTTCAAAGTCATCCATTATTGCATTTAATTCATCATCCGAGTGATCGTCGCTCATCCACATAGTTTTTCTTCTTCTGTAAGAAAGAGGAAAAATTAACCGACATAAGTCCAGCAGAACGTCCACCATGTAAAAAAGGGATGTCAACCCTCGCATCATGCTTTTATACACCCATTCCATGACGTCAGAATGACGTATTGACTTCCAAATAAAGGAACCCTCGGTCCCAGATTCCCCTCACCCACCCATCCCTGAGGGGTAAAAAAAAGTAGGTATTACCTAACACTAGCCAAAACAGCTAGGGAGTTTTTTAGGTCCATTTAACCGATCATACACCGCCCAGTTAAGTGGACCTTGGTCTACTGAAACCGATCATACACCGCCCGGTTCAGTAGATCATAGTATTAAAAATTCAGGACTCAAAAAATTACTCATCAAAGTCTAACTTTTCTTCTTCTTCTTCTTCCTTCCCTTCCTCTTCTCTCTTTTTCTCTGAAAAAAAAGCAAAAACATCGGCATAAATTCATCTAACAAATACCCCAAAAACAAATTGAACCTGCTAGACAAACGGCTAGGGGTTTCCTTGTTTTGAAGTCCGCTTAAGCGATCATAAAATCACTTGTTGAAGCAGACCGTAGGTACTCACCTACACGGGGATCTCTCCCCACTTTTATTCCCATGCTATCTCTTACCCCTGTGGGATCGAATAACCATCTCATGGCGAAGGTCTCACACAACGCATGCGAATCGAAGACGCGCGAGGTCTGGAGGTCGTTTTTTCTGGGGGAAGGGAGGGGACACTTCGTGACGCTTACATGACCTCACGGACAGAGGACACTTCGTGACGCTTACATGACGTATCGGGTGCGGCGTGGTGAGAGCGGGATACCGCTGACCGGATATGACCTTTTGTGGATCGCGGGCTCAGGCACCGGAAGTCAAATAACCCATGACATGTCAATCAAATAGGGACCTGTCAATCATTTGATGTCATCCCACGTGATCTGTCAATCATATGACGTCATCACAATGCTTCCTCCTGATTGGCTACTTCCTATTACCGGGGCCTCTTACTACTACTAAAAAAGAACAGAGGGCCTGAGACTCACTAACGTAACAATCAAATATAAAACAGAGAGCGCGAGAGTCGCTAACGTGACAATCAAACACAAAACAGAGAGCGTGAGAGTCACTAACGGTACAATCAAACACAAAACAGAGAGCGTGAGAGTCACTAACGTAACAATCAAACACAAAACAGAGAGCGAGAGAGTCACTAACATAACAATCAAACACAAAACAGAGAGCTAATGTAACAATCAGACACAAAACAGAGAGCGCGAGAGTCACTAACGTAACAATCAAACACAAAACAGAGAGCGTGAGAGTCACTAACGTAACAATCAAACACAAAACAGAGAGC
Organism: Cladopsammia gracilis; assembly: GCA_022457155.1. Lineage (NCBI taxonomy): Eukaryota > Metazoa > Cnidaria > Anthozoa > Scleractinia > Dendrophylliidae > Cladopsammia > Cladopsammia gracilis. Next base: position 1,338,607 of record JAJGOT010000112.1, read on the forward strand.
GCGAGAGTCACTAACGTAACAATCAAACACAAAACAGAGAGCGCGAGTCACTAACGTAACAATCAAACACAAAACAGAGAGCGCGAGAGTCACTAACGTAACAATCAAACACAAAACCGAGATCGTGAGAGTCGCAAACTTAACAATCAAACACAAAACAGAGAGCGTGGAAGTGATTAACGTAACTGAATCATGACAAATCATAGCGCGCAAGCTTAGCCACCAAGCCAACTGTGTTATGTAACAATCAGCACAAAAACAGGGAGTGCAAAGATCATAAGTTCAAATCGTGCTCGAAGCCTTGAAATTTGATTTGTGCTCAGTTGTGTGAGAATTAATTCAATGTTTAATTCTATTCCCGCAGTTTATATGATTACTTTTATATGTTCACTTTTAGAAGGCGAAACAGATAACGTAAGCAGGAGAGAAAAAGCATGTAAAGGTATAATCAAAGACAAAACAAAGGGAGCTAATTTGTAGACTGTTTTATTTTCACGTCATATACAATAGAAATTAGTTTAGTTTGTTGTGGTCTTCTTTAGAGCAGACAACCCTGCTTTCTTGAGAAAAGTTTCATTTTCTTCCAAGATATGCACAAAAGAGTTAAGGTGCAGGGAAACCTGTTGTCCATATGTCTTAATAACAGCTAACAACATCTTGGCAAACTTAAGGGACTTTTGCAAATGTCGTGATTGTTGCTTCAACATGCTTACTAAGGTTCCAAACAAATCTCCATTTAACTCGGGTTTTAAATCAACCAACATCTGTAAAATAGAAACAGTACTCTCAGACCCTAGAAAACGATGCTGTTCAGTATTTAACATGCTTTGGAAAATAAGCTGCAGTAAATGGATTCTTGTATCTTCATTTAGAGATTCTTTAATTACTTTGTTAATGAGATCCACTTGAGGAGTGTGTAAATTTGATTGACTGATCAGTCTTATGATAACACCATCACAAAATGCCTTTGAATGTTTCTTTGCAAACTGGCTGACTGCAGAGAACAGAACTCTTGATGCAGTTTGCTTTAAACCTTGAACTTTTGGTAAGAGACAGTAGGCTGCAAAAATAGCTGCATTACTAAGACTTGGTTCAGTGGACAAGGCAACAAACTGTTGACACCACAAAATTGCTAATGATTCTTCAATGTCTTTAAGTTTCAACTGGGAGCAGATACACTCCATTTCCTGGCTACTACAGAAACAAAATACTTGAAATTCAGTGGACAAGTTAAGCTCATTAGCCTCTGAGCTCTCAAGCAAGTTTTGCAAAGCAGAAATTTTAAGTTGAAGAGTGCCACAGAGATTTGGCTGAGCTGTAGCTTCCTGTCCTGTGATCAAGTGTTCTGGAGCATCTTCAATATTCATGATCAAGTGTTCTGGAACATCTTCATTGTTGGTGATTGAATGTTCTGGGACATCTTTACTGTTGGTGATCATGTGTTCTGGAACATATTCAGCGTTGATGAACAAGTGTTCTGGAACATCTTCAGTGTTCATGATTAAGTGTTCTGAAACATCTTCATTGTCAATGGTGAAATGTTCTGGTGGAAGTGGTACTGTTAAATCTTCGATTACAACTGGGTCAGGTTCAAGTTTTACTTGTTTCGCAGGATTTTTAACAACTTCAATAATTTCAATATCACTATCAACAACAGAAACATAAGAAGAGGCTGAATTAATTTCTTGCAATGCTTTGTCAGATTGCACATCAACATCTTGTGCACATGTATCTGTCAAATCAATCATGTCAATGTCATTTTGATCACCATTTTTGCCTTTGAAGGTAGGTACATGTTGTTCGGAAAGTTTCTCATTATTATCATCACTACTTCCCGGTTCACTTTCTAAAACGTTACTAAGCCAAGGAATAGTCATTGAAGATTCAGCAATTTTGTACTTTTTGATTAGATCTTCAAACCTGGCCTTTGATTCCCCAGTTATTAGATCAGTATGAAGAAAACTATTTTCTTTGTCATTATTCTGTTCCCTATCTTGCGAACCTCCACTTCCAGATTCTTTCAAATGCTTTGCTTTTGAGACGAGAATCTTCAACTGAGACAATCTCCAGCCTTTAAACTCCGTGGCAAATTTACGCAGACTGTGAACGAACTTGTCCAAAGATTCCACCGGTACAGAACAACTGTGATAAGCAATAAACGCTAGGGTATTACTTTGGATATTTAAAGGAAGAAGAAGAATCTTGGGCTTGAATAAAAGTTTATGGTTTAACACAACGGGATAATTCCTCACAAGATGATCGAGAAAATCTTTCCAGTTTGGAGAAATGTCCGACAACTTCTCGCATGCAGACTTGCTCTGGAGCCAAAAAGACGCCGCTTGAACGGGAAGGTGCTCAGAATTAAGAGATGCAAAAACTCCACGCCATTCTTTTGGAAATGAGTGAATAAGCGCGTCTAGAAGGCTAAGCGGAGGAAAATCAATGAGCTTTCTTCTGTTTGTTGAACAGGGATCTTCGTCCGCCATCTTAGATTTTTAGTTGCGGAGGTGGACTGGACCTAGCGTGGACCCGAGGCTGTGTTCCAGCTTCCGTGGGAGGAGAACCGAATCACTTCCTGATGACGGGGAGCAACTTTGCTGGCAAACAAACTTTTCTGTCTGAGCTATTTACAACAGTGGCTGAAATATGTCATCGCGGAGGTAATTAGCCAATATTCCGTTAACTAAAGAATAACTGTTTCATTCTTCTAACCGGGCGCGCTTTTGGCTTTGTGATTCCAGGTGGTTTCATTCGTACGTTTCTGGTTACGATGCAGAGAGGTTGTTGTTAGAGAGAGGTTTCGATGGAAGCTATCTTGTTCGGCCGAGCAAGAGTAATCCCGGAGACTTTACGTTATCAGTGAGGTAATTATTGCTCCTTGAGAAAGAGAAGCATCAAACAGAGAAAATAAGTTTAAATATTTGGCTTGCCCGCTTTCTGCATTGCTTGCAGTTCGTTTAAGCGGCTTAAAGGTGAAGTTGAAACGACAAGCATAACAGTATACGATTTCGTCTGCTATCAATCCTGCAGGCGATTCATCGAAAAAGTGACATCTTCTAGGTTTCATGCACTTGTATTTGGCTATTTAAGCTTGAGTGTTCAGCTGAATTTAAAGCACAAAACTATTTCATAAGCAGTAAACCATTTACAAAGATGACATTTGCATTTTATCTTTGCACGAGAGGCAATTAGAACAGATGTTCGGTTGATTCTTGATCATCAACTTGCAAATTTTATCAGTGAATTTTAAGTTGATCGGCGCCCGAACTACTCAAACCTTAAATCTGAATCGACTGTTTAACCAAACATGTCTGGAAATATTGGCTTTCTACAAATTTAGTGTATTATAAGGTGAAGTATCAGCACAGAGCGACATATTTTTCCAAGAAAGGGAAATTAAAATAATCCACTAAAACTTGCTTGCTCATTTTCTTCCATTTTGACTTTTAAACACCTACGCATTGATGTCAATCTATTAAAAAAAAACTTCAGTCGCGAACAAGACATCTGCTTCTCAAACTTCATTAAATATATTACCATATTGATCGAAGTTATAGTTTCGATCTAAAACATGTGTTATAGCGGATGGCCTTTGGTGTAGTCATGTGAGAAATAGTTAATATTTGACTTTGCCGTTGCCAGAATTTTCCTTTGTTTTTTTTTTTTTTTTTTTTTTGTTAAAGAGAAAACGAAATTTAAAATCGTAGGATTATAGCAATTTGCTAATTGGAAAAATAGCAGGACTTATTTTGATGTTTTGAAAGTTGTTAGTAGTTTAAATTGCACTAAAAAATAAACATTGTATCATTATTTCTTAGTTTTATTTTTTTGTTTAAATTATGTGGCCACTTAAAGCCTGGATGTCCAGTACTAAAAGGGTTTGTATGTCAGTGGCAACATGGCTGGTACCTTAAATAATGCCAATAATGTTTTTGGTTTATTTCTAGAAAATCCAGTCATCAAAGGGGTTTTTTGACCTTGTTTGGTCAAAAGCTTTACTTATTTACAAAATAATACTAAAACACCAAGAGAAAGAAGTCAAGCAATTCTTGAAAGAGGAACAAATCGTGGTCTGTTCTATCCCATTTTGCAATTTATTCAAACCTACAACCAAAGACAAAAGTGTTGGGAACATTCCTTGTTTTCCTCACCCCTCCCCCCTCATCCCCTCTCTTTCAAAGTTGCTGTTAACGTAAATACTTAAGTTATTTGTATAGATGTCTTCAACATTGGATTTGGGGGGAGAGGGGGGCTATAAAAAGAGTTGCGCGTGCCTTTAATTGAGCTGAAACCCAAAGGTAGTTTTTTAGCATTGTAAAAACCTTCCCAACTAATTTTATCTCAGGTTGTAGTCCATCTATGGTTAGAAACACTCATTGATAGTTTTGGTACAGTAAATGTTGGTCGTTTCGCCAACGAGTTGTTTCACCAACGGTCGTTTCACAAACGTTTCTGGGCAGCAAACGTGTAAAAGTCAATATACTCCATTTACCTTTCGTGTAACACGCTTTTAGAACGAGGAATATACAGTCATATACTCCATTTACCTTTTGTGTAACATGCTTTTAGAACGAGGAATATACATATACTCCATTTATGAGACATTTGCGAACTGACCAGAGACGTTTGTGAAACAACTGTTGGTGAAACGACTCGTTGGCGAAACGACCGGTTACCGGTACAGTGAGGTGGTGAAATTCCATTGAAATTAATTTCCACTTTGCCTTTAAAAAGCTGTAAAAAATCAGAATAAAATATCCATAATGCTTTCACATAGAAGTTTTTTTATTTGTTCACAACCCCAGGTGGCAGTAGAAAGAATGCAGGAATATATAAATTATTTACGGTCAGGACCAAGGATAAAATTGAACTACAACATAATTATATATATGTTTATGTTAGAAGTATCTTGTTCCTTTGAACTGCAGGCGAGAAGGGGAAGTTACACACATTAAAATCCAGAACACAGGAGATTTTTATGACTTGTATGGAGGAGAGAAGTTTGCTACTTTGTCAGAGTTGATACTGTTTTACACTGAGAATCCTGGTCAACTAAGAGAAAAGAATGGTCAAGTTATTGAGATGAAATTCCCTTTGAATTCCACAGATCCGACTACTGAAAGGTTAGTAGCAGTATAGCTTGTATTGCAAATCACTTGGAAAGTCCTTGAATACTAAGGGCACATTCGATGAATTATTCGTTCGTTTGATTATTCCGGAATAAGAATAAACAGAATAAACTCTGAAATTTGTTTGTTCAGGCTTATTTGCAGTATAAATCTGCAAAAACATGGTTATAATATATACGATAATAGGTAACATTTAGTTGTCTAGTGGCTCCAAAATCTCTATATGAGCAGGGCTCAAAATAATTTTTGGACGGTGGCCGGTCATGTTGACTGGACAAGGACATTTTACCTCGGTCATGTCTTGTTTCTGACTGGTCAAAATATTGAAAAAAAAAGTTTCTATATAGTTTCTTATATCATTTACAATCATTGCTAAAGCCCCCTCAAGTCGAACACCGTTTAAAAAGTTTTTTTTTTATCAACAAAACTGAAGGAATAATTTCACTATTGCCCCTAATCTCCATTTCGACATCAAACTCAAAATGCGGGGCAGGCAACTTATTAGAACAACAATCAAATCTCGCTACAAATAAGTAATTGCTCATAAATTTGACCTTAATTTGCGAACAGTTTAATTATTTTTTATGTTCACAAGATTTAAAATTAGGTTGTAATGTAAGCAAACTTATGGCGATGCTCAAACTGACAGTCTTTCTAAGTCACGTAAGCTTGTACCAAACAGTTACGGAGATGGAAATTAGGAAACTTTGCCTGCGCTTCAGCTTGACATGTAGAAAAAAAGGAAACTCAGAACTGCTTTATGTCTAATGATTATGTGATTGTCCATGCAAAATTCTGTGTTAAAAAAGACATTGAAAATTACCCCTGATAAAGAGGAATTAAAAAAGCTTTTCTTTTCTTTTATGAACTACATATAGTGTACATGTTGTTGTTCTGACATTTTGGAAGGTTTTACTGTGTATGTTTGCTAAAATTCTTGCGATATAATGGCTCTACATTGTAACAAGCATGCATTTTATCAATCAGATGGTTCCATGGACACATGTCTGGTAAAGAAGCAGAGACTATGATGTTGGACAAAGGGAAAAATGGAAGCTTCCTGGTGCGAGAAAGCCAAAGCAAACCAGGCGATTTTGTGCTTACAGTCAGGTGAGGACCTTCTACTGATCACCATGTAATTTCTTTTTGCAGTATCACTATATGATGAAACATACATGGTTATGAGAATCAAGGAAATGATCAACAAACAAACAAATTCAACCAACTAGTACTGTTCTGAAACATCCATGTCTGCAATAATGTCCTTTAGTATGAATCTACTAGCGTTCTATCAAGAGTGCTGTTCTCTTATTGGCAACACTAATCACTATCTGTTCTGTTATAGAAGGTGAGTAGAGTGAGTGGCCTAATGGCGGCCGCTTCTTCACATTTTCAAAGTGTCTGATTTTGTATATATTTATGTCTATGCTTTTTTTGGTGGGACAGAGACAAAAGAGGAAATATAGAAGCCAAAACTACTATATGTTGCATTATATTTTTTATCAGATTACACCGGATCTACAAGGGCTCTAGTGATCCTTTGTTGCCCAGGATTGTACCTTGAAGTGCCTATCACCCCTAGAAAGTTATTTTCAGAATCAACTCTGTGAGTTACAGAGATTTGAATTTACAAAATGCTAATTAGATGACGTCAACGCAGGAATCATTTTTTATACAACTACTTGTTTTTACCTCCAAGCAACATTTTTTTACGAATCAATTGACTATCCACAGTTTATTTTTAGTATTTATCAAATTACATATAATTATCCTCAAGCTGTAAATTGAACATTGCAAATTGGCATAGAAATAATGGCAAATTCCCGGGTTGACGTCATCTAATTAGCATTTTGTAAGTTCAAATCTCTATAACTCACAAACGCGACATTCAAAACAAGAAATATTTTACCATTCAACTATTTAATATACATAGAGTTGATTCTGAAATGACTTTCTAGGGGTGATAGGCACTTTAAGGTTGTAATTAGCTGTTATTTTTGTATAAAAGCATTTTGATATTATAAAGTGCTACTGGACATTAAAATGAATAGTGCCACAAAAAAAAAAATTATTATATTATTATCCATGTACTTATTTCTTACAAAATTAGTGCACTGGTTCGTGGAGGTCTAATTACAGCTTATCAATTACATTTGTGTCAATCAGGTGCACTTAAATGGGTTCTTTTTTGCTGTTACTCTACTTGTTTAACTTAGTAGAAAATATCCCTGATTTTTTCTGCAGAATAAAAATCAATATAGATTTTTTTCATCTGAAATTTTTGTTATTGATGCAATTGATTAGTAATTAATTATGAACTGTGCAATAATTATCTGGGAGGGGGGGTTGGAAAACCAGGGGGGGGCATGAAGTAAAATCAAAACAAGGATGGGTGGGGGGGGGGGGCTCAAAGTAAAATAAGTCACTCAAGAGGAGGGGGGGCTTAACATTTTATTTCAAATGTTTATAGTTCTCACTGAAAGACATGATGATCTGTTCTGTGGTTGAACTGCAATTTCAATCTGTTGCAAAATGATTATCTATTCTTCTCTATCTCTATAATATAGAGACGAATATTGTGATAAAACATTACTGTCTTTTTAAATTTGAATAGCCCAATTTCAATATATTAAAATTAAACTTGAAACAAGACCACTGCGAGGCTTAGAGGAATGATAGTAAGGATTTATGGTTTATTTCCCTAAGCCTCGTAGTGTTGTCTTTTGTTTCAAGTTGAATTTTAATACATCGAAATTGTACTATTGTCAACAACATTTGAACAGTAGAATATAGTTATATACCAGTGCAAATATTTTGCCCTGGTGAAAATATTTTGCTCCAGTTCAAATATTTTGCACTGGTTCAAAATAAATTTGAACCAGTGCAGACAAAATTGTACCAAAATCATAATTTCACTACAACATAGATAATTGTATTGCAACAGATTGAAGATGTACCTCAACCAGCATGGTCTTAAGGTGGTCAGACATGAGGGGTCATGTAGCAGGGACATGTCGCAGTGACATGTCGCAGTGACATGTAGCAGCGACAAAAATTTGTGTAGTACACATTGAGGGACATGTAGCAGGGAGTGTAGCGGAGACATGTAACAGGGAAAAATTCATAGCGCTTGCACACCACATGAAAATGTCGTGGGGACATGCCTCAGGGACATGTTGCAGTGACACGTCCCCTCGTTTGAACTGATGCTATCATAATTGTGCAACACCAATTTTGGTGACATTTTGTCACCCGCCACGTGTCCCATGAAGTTCAACAAGTTGAACGCCGTGAGACATGTCGCAGGGACAAAATGTCCCTGAGACATGTCCCCATGACATTTTCATGCAGTGTGCAAGCGCTATCATTTTTTCCCTGCTACATGTCCCTGCTACACTCCCTGCTACATGTCCCTCAGTGTGTACTACACAAACTTTTGTCGCTGCTACATGTTGCTGCGACATGTCCCTGCTACATGACCCCTCATGTCTGACCACCTTTAAGATCAGTGGAGGTTAAATGGCACTGGTTGCACGAGTTCTCTAGTACGCTTGTGGTGATCGAGGGTCTAAAATAGGGTTTCCCAATCCCGCTTCCCGCCACAATTTTTTCTTTCATCCCGCCATCCCGCTTGCTTCGAACATGTCATCCCGATCCCGCTTCCAATTTTTTTTTTTTGCATGCAGTTTTTTCCGGACGAGACGCTATTTCCGCGGCCTAATGCACTACAACCTCGGTGTTTGTTTACAGTAAACAGCAGCAGTCATTTTAGTTTGGTAAATTTATCCGCTTTTGAGTAAGTGTCGAGGAGCCAAATAAAAGTTTCCTTTATCGGAGAACAGCACGTGGACCATGACGTTTTTATCGAGCAGTCCATTTACAGAGGGCAGGATTTTCACCAATCTGAAATGCTATAACAATAATATGATTTAAATATAAATATCTGCAGTTAAGGGGATCAGGCTGTTCTCTGTATGCATGTATGAAAATACCAACTCATTTGAGATAACAACACTAATTTCGGCATTTATTTACTTCAGTTTTAGCTTATATTTTATGTTTTTCCACAAAAATACGTAATCCTCATTTTCCACACTCCACATTTTTCACACTCCTCGTTTTCCACACCCCGTGTGTTCCACACTCCGCACTTCACACTCCACACACCGCATATTCCATACAACCGATGGAGAAAACTCTATCAAAAATAAAGTTCGAAGAAAGGAAAAATGCGCTTAAACAGGAGGAGGGAACACAAAAAGAAATTCTGCCATTCGTGAGCAATACCAGCCATCAGTGCCAAACTTCAAACAAATTTTAATGTCAAAATGGCACATAATGCAGAACCAACCACTGCTACGACAAATCTACAAAGAACCACCCATGATATCTTTTAAAAAAGGCAAATCCTTTATATTAAAGATACACTCCTTAGAGGAAAAATATAAAAGGTGTCAAATATGTTTGTGTGGCCTGTCACCCCTTGCTACTTCCTGTTTTAGCATTTTAATGGGTACCTTGAGACAAAATTGCGACACCGTGACAGGTGCTTATTCGGATTGCTAAAGATCAGAACTTCTGAAATGATTTCAAAGGAAAGACAGGATAGAAAAAACGGTTAAGAAAATCACCTAGAATGTAAACATCCAGACTTGTCTTCCTTCACGGAATCGTGAAATATCCGGCGAGTGCATTGTCGTCATCGATCCCGTTTCCCACCCGGAAAAATCAAGAATTCCCGCGTCCCGCCATGAAGATGACGAACTTCCCGCTTCCCGCCCACCTCTAACCATCCCGCATCCCGCCTTCAAATTTTCTTTCATCCCGCATCCCGGCAGCGAAAAAAGGCTTATCCCGCATCCCGCCAACCCTATGTTAGGCCCTCGTGATCATTCTTGCATCCCACGAGAAACCCAAGAGCAGGTTAACGAGGAAATGAGTTCCAGTGCAAGCAACTCGGATTTGCAATGAAGTGATTCAGAAGTGGAATCAGATGGCTTTGTTGAACACTGCTTCGAGGTCATGTTTGTTCCAGATATGGATGTCCAACAAGTAAACATGTAGTATTGCTGTATATCCACGTCTGGAACAAACATTACCTCGTAGCAATAACAGGTGGGTGTATATTAAGAAAATGCTGGGTATTTGTATATAAAAGGTGTTTGAAGAGGGGGGGGGGGGTCATACAAAATTTCTGACTGATCAGAGGGTGGAGGGGGGGGGCAATAACTAAATTCAGTTCTTTTGAAGGGGGGGGGGGGGGTATTACCTAATATTTTCCTACTTGAAGCGCATTTCCCCCCCCCTCCTGATAATTATTGCACAGTCCCTTAGTAACTTTGTTTTAATCAATTTGGGGATAATTGAGCACTCAGCTGATTTGAAGTTGCTTGCCAGATTACTCCCAATTAGTCTAATAAATTACTAACTAGTATATTGAATAGATAGTGAATGCTCTGGGAAATAGGATAAATAAAAGGTAATTTCTTTAACACGGTACGCCTCATTAAAATTTTCTTTTGTCTCATATTGCACAGTAAAAACAATGGCATGCTAGTAAGCAAAATGGCACTTTGGCTTTGTGATTTGATCTGGAAAACAGAAGCTATTGTTCTTGTGCATGAAGCTCTACTCGCTATGGTTGGTGTTGAGTGCATTTTGCCTAAACATGGTGCATTCTGGCTTAATGCAATGCATTCTGGCTAAAAGTGATGAATTTGAGAATTCGTCCTACCTTACATACTTTCTGTATAATCCAGATTATGTTGATGCTTGTTTGCTGCACTTGCTCCACAGCAATAACTTTTTTTATGGGACGTGGTTGCTTTTTTGCAGTTTAGAAAGTTTTTCACTCTATTTTATAAGTACCTTGTAAGTTTTAACATTTGTTTAAAACCTCGAATAAAGACCCTTTACTTATTTATTTATTGTGGCTCTAATGGAGGTAGAATATTTCTTGGTCACAAGTTAAATTAGAAATGCATGATGTTCACTGTTTTATAGTTAAATTTTGAATGTCGATGAGGATGACATTGGTATTTCATTCATTAATTGTCAAGCGGACCAAATTTCTCCTTACAGTAACAAGTTAACCACTGTTTTTAACTTGTTAATACATAAGCGTTGAGCATGTAGTAGCATTTGGATATAAATTTCGCTTGATCGCTCGCTCGATCAGCTGTAAACATTGAGTGCACAATATGTAATAGTGAATTGCATTACCCATGGAGACAGGATTTTAGAATGGAAGCAGGGGGTGGGAGCCAGTGGGGAAAAACACCTGCTAGGCGAGGGGAGGGTCTTTGTATTTATGAGTTGGTGCATATGAGCCTTTGATTTTAGAAACAGGAAGCAATTGAAATGTAATTTCTGTATGTTAAATTAGACTGGAAGACAAGATCACGCATGTTATGATACGTCACCATATTGAGGATGGAAAATATGACGTGGGTGGAGGAGAGAAGTTTGATGATTTGACAGATCTGGTGGAACATTACAAGAAAAATCCCATGGTAGAAAAATCTGGCACTGTCGTGCAGCTCAAAACAGTAAGTTTTACATACTTCTCTCTTTATTGATTACAAACACTCCATTGTATTGTATTTACAATGGTATCGCATAGCATGAAATTTTTGTGTGAGTTTATTATATATGTGGATTGGCAATGTTTGGAGGTTTTGTGGATTAAACCTTTCTGATTTCACTGCTATATATGTACATAATTATTTTCTGAAGAGATTTTCGTAAGTGACTGTAATGTATCTTTAAAGCTTAGTTATTGCTTAAGGTGGATATTCACTGTTGTGACAATTTATACCTACGTATTGATTAATTCATTAATTAAGTGTGTAAATAAAATAAGAAGTGAGCTATTGACAGCTCATGTAAACGTAAAATGTTGAACCATGCTCAACTTTTTGTGCTATTCTAGTTATAATAAATTCATATCAATGTTTGTTTTAGCCATTCAATGCAACAAGGATCAATGCAGCAGCTATTGAGGACAGAGTTAAAGAGCTGCAAAAACAGAATCAAAATGTCTCTGGAAAGGCCGGCTTCTATGAGGAATTTGAGGTGAGAGTGACAAATTGCAGACAGTGACAGTTACAGTACTGGACAAATGTAAATTGACAGTCTCGACTAGAAATTTGAAACTCGATCCTGGATCCTCATTGTTTTTCAAGTTTGAGTTTTGACACAGTTTTTTTTTCAAGGAATTTTGAAAAGGGATTACAAGAAAATGACTAATTTCTCGAAGACAGAACAACAGTGAACAACAGCATGTATAATCAGTATGTGACCTGTTGATGGTGCACTCTCTAAATTAACCCAGTCGTGGTTTTGCCTCAGCCCAATATTTTGAAATCATCTTTTTGCATTGCACAGGTTCTTCAGAAGCAAGAGTGTAAACATCTTTACAGCAGGAAGGAAGGGGAGAGACCTGAAAACAAGGCCAAGAACAGATACAAGAATATCTTACCATGTGAGACATTGTTTTTTTGTTTGGTCATTTCAAATATGTCCGTTTTACAGTTTTTCTATTGGACCTGTGGGGGGAGGAAACTCCTTCATTGCATAAAATTGACAGGATGCATCTTTTATCATACCTATGAAAGAATAATAGCAATGAAACTTATTAGTATTCCTAACTTTTGATCCAAAATGCTGAGTAGCAGAGGCGGCATGAGCTAATGATTAAAGTGCTGGACTTGCAATCCAGAGGTCCTGAGTTCAAGTCCTTCTCTCTGATCACTAGATGGATTTGCAACACGGTAGTCCCATGTTCATATCCTACGTCATGCCAATAATAGACAGATACGTATATCCTTTATTAGGTACAGAATTCAGTAAAGTTGACAGTTATTTAAAATAAAGCTGTGCATCATAATACAAGTAAAAACATTTATCTATTGAATTTAATAATGCCATTTATTAGTTCACAATGAAGTGAAAACTTAATTTCTCATTTCATTATTGGCAGTTACAACTCATGACTGTTAAGCAGATGTTTCACTCTAAAAATATAGACCTTTTAAAGTAAAAATTTTTGTTGAATTTTGTACATGCTAACAAGGACAATGAGGCTGATTAACATAAATATGAAAGAATAATAAATTGGCCATCATTTTGGATAAGGTCTATAGAAATTCACTCATGAACATACATGTACATGACAATCCTTTACTTATGTGCACTACTACATGTATAATTTCTTATATTATTTGTTTTTCTTTTTCATGCAGTTGATCACAGTCGAGTCGTTTTGAGAGGTGGTGACCCAAATGTTGTTGGATCAGACTACATCAATGCTAACTTTGTTGGGGTAAGTGTATAACTGAAGAAACACTCAAGAAACAGTTGTATTTTTTAACAGATTGTGTGTCCTTTCATTCACATTCCCTACTTGGCCATGATTCCCTGCATGCTCTTGTTTGAAACCAATTAAATGTTGCCATAAGTACGTATGTGTCTTGTCGTCATCATCATCATTGTCATCATAGCCATCGTCATGGGTCGAGACCAACCTCTCAGTTTACTAGCCTAGTTGCTAGTGTTTGATTTCATTAGTTAGGCAATATAAAATTAATAATTTATTGTCACTAGACAGACTTTGTAGTGGTGGTCTGTGGGGGAGGAGGGGGCAACGGTAATATATGTCACACTAATTACGAAAAAAGACACTCAGACTTGGAAATGCAACTTGATCAGTTTTGATTTTTCTTCAGAAATCTCGTGCTGTTAAAGTTTTTGTGCCCTCGCAGCAAATTTTCAAAACTGTGCACTTGTGGTTTGCCTTGTCTCCTACACCTTCTCATACTAAAATTTGGTAGGGGAAGAAGAACCCACATCAATGTTCAGAGAAGGGGAATGGTCCCTAGTGTTGTGGTCTGTCCTGTTCACATTCATGGTTAGGTGGGTGGGGTGACGTAAATGGATCAATAGCAGCTGCCAATTGCACTTTAACATGCTGAAGTCTAATCTCGCCACTGAGTTAACATTAGAAAGTGCAGTTGAACATATACACATGAAAATTGTGCTTCAATAAAATGGCACTTACAAGTCCCTGCTTGTAAGCCCTCCTGCTTATAAGCCCACCAGTTTGGTAACAAAACAAGTCATTAGTCCAGTTATACCAGGTATAAGAACCTCACAGCACTTTAATGGCAATTCTTTACAAACATTTACACCAAATTAACTAAACAACGGTTCTCTATCACAATATATTAATTTTTTTCCCTCCCAAATAAATCCACTTGAAGAAGTATAAGTAAAATTGTATAAACCCAGGACTTATAAGTTGTATTTTATGGTGTATAGAGGCATTATCATTACAATTATCATTGTTGCAGGCTCACAAATATCTACAACTCAAGGTGGCCATGAAGGAAAAAAGTAGCCTTGAAAAATACTGAATATTATTTTGTAATTGCAGCCTAATGACACAGATGAAGCATCCAAGCGTTATGTTGCAGCTCAAGGTTGCCTTCCAAGCACCGTTGAAGATTTCTGGAAAATGGTTTTTCAGGAGAATAGTCGAATTGTTGTCATGACCACAAAAGAAGTTGAGAGGGGAAGGGTGAGTTCTCAGTCATTTCTGAAGATAGTTTTTAGTGCATGTACTATTAAAGTGCCTATCACCCCTAGAAAGTTATTTTCAGAATCAACTCTATGTACATTGAATAGTTGAATGGTAAAATATTTCTTGTTTTGAACGTCGCGTTTGTGAGTTATAGAGATTTGAATTTACAAAATGCTAATTAGATGACCTCAACCCGGGAATTTGACATTATTTGTACCCCAATTTACAATGCGCAGTTTACAGCTTGAGGATAATTAATTTGATAAACACTAAAAATAAACTGTGGATAGTCAATTGATTCGTAAAAAATATTACTTGGAGGTGAAAACAAGTAGTTGTATAATAAATGATTCCCGGGTTGACGTCATCTAATTAGCATTTTGTAAATTCAAATCTCTATAACTCACTAACACGACGTTCAAAACAAGAAATATTTTACCATTAACTATTCAAAGTACACAGAGTTGATTCTGAAAATAACTTTCTAGGGGTGATACATGTAGGCACTTCAACAGCTAACTTGCTGATGTTAAAGTTGTCCATTAGCTGAAATAAAGATAAAGTTGCATAGGAACCACAGGTGGCCTACTTGGCTTAACCCTTTAAACCCCGAGAGTGATCAGCATCAAATTTCTCTTTGTAATATCAATGCCTTATCAATCAAAAAGGTCATTAGAATTAAGGACATGATCACACAAGATGAATTATGTTGATATCCAAACAACTTCTCCCTACTACTTCTATAGGAAATGTATAGAACTAGAAATGAGAATTTAAATTTTGATATTGCAGTGGTGGATCCAGGGGGAGGGTCGGGGGGGGGTTCATAAAAAAATTGTTTTTCGACTCTCAGGAATGCCGGAAATGGCGTTTTAAAGGGTAAAATCGGAAAAATTTTCCGGGGGACATGCACCCGGACCCCCCCTTTCAGGAATTCCTGGATCGGCCCCTGTATTGGGGCTTAAAGGGTTAAACTGCTTTCCATGGTGTAGAGCAACTAGAAGTATTTGCTACTTCCCCCTGGCTGGGATGCTAATCCATTACAGCGTTACCCCCAGCATTTTGTTGCCGGTACCCATTTATACACTTGGGTGGAGAAAGACAATGTGGAGTAAAGTTTCTTGTCTAAGGAAACAACACACTGGCAATGTACCCATTTATACACCTGAGTGGAGAGAGACAATGTGGAGTAAAGTTTCTTGTCTAAGGAAACAACGCACTGGTTACTTTCTTCGATCGTTATAAAAGCAGACGATATCATCCGTGTAATTGCTGTTGTAAAACAAAACGATACTGTTTAAGACTCGGCTGTTTAATTTGTGAGACATCGATGGTCAGTTTGTTGCAGCTGCCGTGACATTCAAAGTAACCTGGGTGGAGAGAGACAATGTGGAGTAAAGTTTCTTGTCTAAGAAAATTAAACAACATGACAGCAGAGACCAGGCATTGAACCACTAACATTCTGATCTGAAGTCCAGTCCGCTAACCACTACACCAACACGCCTCCGTTAACTGATGGTCAACTTTAATTTGTTTAATTTATAACCATTGACTCCTGACATGTATTCCATTTTAAAAGTACATTATTCTGTAAATATTCCATATGAATGTTCCAGTGATGGTGATTTGCATTGACATGACCAATTTTTAAAAAGCAACTTCAGTTAAAACTAAGTAGCAAAATACCAGCTTTATAATATACGACGCAGTTCATATTTTACAATGTAATCTGATCTTGACATCCCGTTGTGTCATTTTACAGAACAAGTGCACACGTTACTGGCCTGATCCTGACACCACCAAAAATATCGGACCATATAACGTCAGACACATGAAGGAGACTGAGTATACTGAGTATGCACTCAGGGAGTTTGAGTTGACATCAGAGGATGATGTGAGTAGGGAATGTTGTTAGAATTTTGTCCATTGATTCTTAGTTACTTGGATGTGTGTGGGGGGGGGGGGGTGGGGGACTGTAATATAGTTGCACATCGACTGCCAATTTTTAGCCCTGCTATTCTCCCCCCACCCCTTCCTGAATGGGATTTTTGGTCCATTAACGGTCACCTCATAATATTTGAAGGAATTGAACTGAATTCCAACATTCTTTGCTTCTATCATGTAACAGCCAATACCTCGTACAATATACCAGTTTCATTACACTGGTTGGCCAGATCATGGCGTTCCCAAGGATCCAAGTCCAGTGCTACATATTCTTCATGAGGTAAACTCGAGACAGCAGTCCATTCCCATGGCTGGGCCAATTATCGTTCACTGCAGGTAAATCACTCAAAAGCTTCTCATATTGATATGTCTTAAGGGGCCAACCAAGTGGTAAATATTATGCCATTATTTGTCAGAAGTGGTCGGCCAGACTGGTCAATTTGGCATTTTAAACACTATGTTTGGTTACAAAAACTTATGCCACCTCAACCAGGCAAAAGGAAAACCAGTTGGATCGCCTGATTATTTACCTTCCTTTTGTTTTTATGACACTCAATTGAAAACTTCTCTGTTAGACCTTGTCAGTGTCTCTGCATAAATTGCTGTACAGTGGAGCCCCGTTAATCCGGCCACCATTAGGCCACCACAATCTGGCCGTATAAACGGGGTGACCATATTAATGAGGGTGATCTAGAGTAAAAAGCTTTTCTTCAGGCCATGAAAAAGTGGCCGTAATAACGAAGTGGCTGTATTAACGGGATGGCCGTTAGGCCGGGTTCCACTGTAGTTTCAGTTGCATTGTTTTAAACTTTTTTCTGTATTTTCAGTGCTGGAATAGGAAGGACTGGAACATTTATTGTAATAGATAACCTGGTCAACATGATCAAAGAACAAGGTATTGAACTCCTTACATCACACTATTTTAATCAAAATTGACTCCTACGTATGTGGATGTCATTAAGCTTTCTATTCACAAATGAACTGGAAGATGACCCCAGTAAGTTACTGGTATATCTAAGAGAAAAAAATTGAAATTTTCTTTCTGTATTTCCTCAAATAATCACCTCCTTTAATAATCACCCCCGTTTTAACAAAAAAAAAGACTCCCCCCCCCCCCAACCTCGGACTTGTTCTTTCTTTTCATTGAAACATGGTATACTGCTTTGATTATAATTATTTCACTGTATTTCCTTTCTGTATCCAGCCCTGAACATTTTCATGATGCAGTGGAACCCCTTTGATACGACTACCACTGGGCCGTAAAAATCAAGTCATATTACCGGTAATCCTTTCACTTCCAAGAGTGCCAAAAATCAAAGTCTAACAAAATTCATTTTTTTTTTGTAAATTGTCGAAAAACAAATGGTAACATGCAAAAGTACTGCCAAAGAGGTTTCATTTGAATGGTTGCACCACAGGAATTTGTCCACAGACTCAAAAGTTAGAACTGCCTTACATGTCTCCATAATTGACTCTAGGGGAGTAAAAGTGTTAATAAGTTGCTTGGATTAATGAGGTTTTTCAGATAAGGTCAAAGGCTCCTGCGAGTCAACCTGTGAATACAAAATGCTAATAGTAACACAATATTGTGTTTTTTTTTTGGAAATTAAATGTAACAACTTTTGACGAATGCAAAAAAAACATTTAAAAGACCAGTAATTTTCATTTCGAAAATACAAAACAAAAAAATCCGCCCTGGACGAGAATTGAACTCATGCCCTTCAGCTCCCTCCGGCTCTATTGTCCCATCGTTTACCCACTATACACTACTCGGCTAATCACCTAGGCCACATTTTGTTATTTCAACGTAGATATGCGGAATAAGTTTACATCTTAGTGATGGATTGAGTGAGCGAGTGAGTGAATGAATTAGCCACCGTTACCGATAACCTGTTCATTACTCTTGTGCATATTTAGGGATTAAAAATGACTGAGGAGCCACTTTTTTGTGTCCCCCAAAAGTGCTTGTAATAATTGGGTGGTCGTATGAAGGGATTTTGCTGTATCCTGCATCTTGCCAAATCTATGCCAGTCCCTGTGTGAATAAAAGGTTAATGAGATGAGAGCTTGATGGAGTTCTTATTGGCAAGCAAACTAAGCTGAGTGCTGTTCTTCTTCACCAATGCAGGTCTTGACTGTGAAATTGATATTTCTAAGAGTATCCAGAATGTAAGAGCCCAACGATCTGGTATGGTTCAGACAGAGGTAGGTTTGTTTTTAAAACCTTAAAGGGACACTGTCTCCCAGCTGAAATAACTGAATAGCTGAACTGTAATCCACTTCAATCCTTGCAACCCTGCACTTTATCTCCAAACTACTGCTTTTGTTTTGCTCTATAGAATCTTTTTATCCAACTAAGTTGTATATGTGGTGGCATTTGGCGATGTAACGTGGAAATGGAAGCTCAGCGAAATTTTGCTATTTTAGCGGGACAGTGTCCCTTTAAGGGTTGATTGTGCAACTACGTTGTTTAAGTTAAACAAAGTCTCTGAGCTGTTGCCATTTGATCAAAATTAATGTTTTTTTAGGGTTAACTTATAAAATGTTCTCTCTTGTAGTTTTGATTTGTTTCTCAGAGAGCATTTTTCATTACTTACCTAATAAGCAGCCTATAATTTTGAAAAACAGTTCGCCAGCACTAATTTTTACCCCTGCATGAAGAACTACAATGCAGAGCAAAGTTTATTGTCTGAGGAAATAGTGCAATGTTCAAGACCAAGGCTTAAACACTAACCTTCAAAAACCTGTGATTGCCTAAGATTTCACTCTGTTTGATTGTGCAGTGATAGTTTTGTATTTAGTTTGGCAAGATATAAACTGCATGCACTAACTGAAAGGTATTAACTTATTTTGGACTTCATCTTTTTAGGCCCAGTATGAGTTCATCTACAAAGCCATTCAACATTACATTAGCACAGAGACAGCAAGGTTAAATAGTGACAATGTAAGGAATGCTTTGGGCACCTCTATTTCCTATATCCTTGAAAATCATTTTATCGAGATATTTTCCATTTCTTATTTGTTGTTTGTATTTTCCATTCATTCAGCTGACTTCTTTTCATGATATGACACAGGACTAACACTATGTAAATATGTTTCTTAGCCTCAGCTGGCGGTGTATGGTAATTTGGCTAATGTGAGGAAAGGAGGCGATACGGAAGCCCCTCCTCCAATTCCTGCTTACAAACCTGTTGAAAAAGCGCCTGCAAGGTGTGTGATTTATAGTATCCCCTTGATACTTCCACCTGACATCCCCCTCCCCCCTGATATCAAAACCAAATAAAGAATGTAGAATGTGATCTATGGTATCCCCTTGAAAACAATCCCCTGACATATATACCCTCCCTGATATTACGTCTATCTCTCCCCCCTGATATTGATACACCTGCCTCCTTGCTATCATAACACAAAATACAGAGTGCAAAATGAAGAATATTCTATTCAGGGATGTAATTTAACAGGGACATAGGAGCAAATTGCCACTGGATTTGCGTTGTTTGTCCCTAAAATGTTCATGTTAAAGATAATTTTGTTTTAAGCAAAGGGCTGGCATTTAAGAATCAGAGAGCAAAGTTGCCCCCAACACCCATTTTATAGGAGCAAAATGTGAAAAGGTTGGGGAAAAAGTAAAATCTAAAACCCTACTAAAATAAAGTTTACCTACCTACCTACCCCTACTATTAAAGCAGGAAACAGAGATCTGAAGAGAAAAAAGAAACATATTTTGATTACTTATTTGTTTAATTTATCCAATGTAAACTTTGACAGCTCTATTTCCAGCTATCATCCTTTACAGAGTGGTTTTACTTTGGTTCAACAGATAAAAAATAAATGGATTGTCATAGTCAGTGACTATTAGACTAAAACAGACAAAGGATAACAAAAAAATATGTAGTAAGACTTACTCCATAGTCCATTTGATGGGTTAAATAAAATTAACTTCATAAAATGTGTTACTGTGATTATAGGCATTTCGACATGTAGAGAATAAATACTATCCAAAAAATGTAAATGTAAATGTAAATGT
This sequence comes from Cladopsammia gracilis, assembly GCA_022457155.1. Taxonomy (NCBI): domain Eukaryota; kingdom Metazoa; phylum Cnidaria; class Anthozoa; order Scleractinia; family Dendrophylliidae; genus Cladopsammia; species Cladopsammia gracilis. The sequence continues at coordinate 1,359,287 of JAJGOT010000112.1, forward strand.
AAAGGCAAATGTTGTTTATAGTGGACGAGCACTTAGCTATCCAGCTAATTCACAGGCCCACCACTCAAATATGGAAACAAATATTGTAAATAGGGATGTTTTTGTTTTCAATGGTCTGGCATTCTGACAAATAGCACAGAAAAAATAGTAAGGCGTTTCAGTTCATGAAGACCAGTCATACAACCATATGGATCCAGATAATTCACCTATTGAGCCGATAGAAGCATGATGTTGGTTATGGTTAATATGGTTCAGTGGTTGCATGACTTGTCTTCTTTCTCTGTATTGAATTGGAGACAGAAAGTTCGCAATGCCATTTAGGCCCCGTCCACACTAATCCGTTTTCAAACGAAAACGGAGCTGTTTTGCTCCGTTTTCAAAAAAATTTGCTTTCACACTTATCGTTTTCGTATCGTTTTCGCCCGTCCACATTACAACGCCGTATTGTTTTGAAAACGCTTTGATATCCTAAGTGCGCATGCTCAAAATGAACTCAACGCATGCGCATTTCAATATATCGGCCCGCGAAATTGGCGCCATTCTTGATTCTTTGTTGTTGAGTGTTGTTTTGGTTTAGAATTCTTCGATATTTTCCTTCTAAACGATGCCAAGAACAGCTGGAAAGCAACCAAAACCTAAAACAGACTGTTTCACATGGACTGATGATGAAGTCGAGCTACTTCTGAAAGTCACAAACGAATACAAAGTGCAGAAAAGCACCGAGAGTGTAGACTGGGAGTCAGTCCAGTCGAAGTATGGCGACATCTTGGATATGTTTCTCTGTCGAGTGGTCTGGCTATTTTGATGACGTAACCGTTTTCAGATAGCATCGTTTTCTCCGTCCACACCAGAAAACAGCGTTTTCAAAAAGCAGCGTTTTCAAATCGCTCCACTCTGGAGAGCGTTTTCGAATCGCTCCGTTTTCAGTGATCGTTTTCGGCGTTGTAGTGTGGACGATAGCCGTATCCGGAGCAAAACAGCTCCGTTTTCGTTTGAAAACGGATTAGTGTGGACGGGGCCTTAAACTGGGTGTGGTCACGTCTAACCTCCACCCCCCCCCCCCTCAACTCGTAAAAGAAATAATTAGCTGGTAAGCTAACTGGTAGTTTCTGACAGTTTGAGTTATTTTCTATTATGTTTCAGGCTTCCAGAACAACATTCTCCGCAGCTTCCACCTCGCGTAAGTAATATATAATGGCCTCTAAACTTGCCCTAGGGCAGGCCCGCGTTGCAGTTGTTTCCTTTACCGAGAGCGCGAGTCCCGTGAAGGCATGGAACACGAAAAGGAGCAAAAAAATGAAGAGGGTGAGGGGAGAGGAAGGAAAATTGTTCCTTTTCCGGACCCCATGCATTCACGTGCCTACGTAGGCTTGCCCTATGCATTCTTTTGACTCTGTTTTGAACCAAGAAAACACTGATTTTTTTTTACTACTTGGCTATAGGATGTTAAGGTGAAGGGATCGGGATCGGGATCGGGATCGGGATCGGGACGTGGGTCCCGTGAAGGCATGGAGTACGAAAAGGAGCAAAAAATGGAGAGGGTAGGGGAGAGGAAGGAAAATTGTTCCTTTTCCGGGCCCCATGCCTTCACGTGCCTACGTAGGCTTGCCCTATGCATTCTTTTGACTCTGTTTTAAACCAAGAAAACACTGATTTTTTTTTAATACTTGGCTATAGGATGTTAAGGTGAAGGGATCGGTTTTTACGCTTAAAAGGCTTTTCAAAAACTCTTTCTTTCCAAATTTCCCAAAATTTTTTACTATTTTTTTAATTTCTAGTAGTTGTTACTTATCTAACTCTTTTTTTCCTTCTCAGCTTGGCGATGGGCCGCCACCTCCACTAGCTCCAAGAAAAGTGGGAAAAATATAATTCTTATGGATTATAATCAGCTCATATTAGAGAATTATAATTTATATATGGTCAGATTAACTTCAAAGGATCTTTAACCCACGTTCTCAGCTCACCCAAGTTCTTCTGAATGTTTTCCACCCATTCTTTATAAGAGTCCAATGGCTATAGGTGAAATAATCTTTGTTTACAATTATTGCGTCATTAGCATGTGGACCTCATTCTTGAAGGAGCCACAAATAAAATCACTCCAAATATTACAAGGAAATTGCGCAATTAGCTTTCTCTGCAAATTTGAACCCCGTTGCTGGTTTAAAAGCTGAAGATGTTTTTGCCACCAAACAATTTTACAGTTTTGATATTTCCTTAAACATTACGCAAAATGAGATAAAAATTGCGCATTACTAAGTTTAACAAGCTCTTTCAACTTTTGAAGTCAATTTGTATTTAGCACGATGCCTTGTCTACGTAAATTCCTATGCTAATGAAGCAAAATGTAAACAATGACGTCACTAAAGATTCTCCTATACTGCACTTACATGACTCGGGGATATGTTTTCGTACCGGTGTCCCAGTGGATTTGGACCTCTGGTTTAGATCCGGGGATCTAAATCAAATTTAACACTGCTACGAGAATCTGGACCGACATCATGTAAGAGTAAACAGGTATGTTTTCTTGTATGAAAGTCAAACCGGTATCACAGTGATTTTTGTTGAAAATCTTAAAAGTTGAACCATTCAAATAGGATCTTTTGAGCAGTACTTTTTTGGAGTTAAAAATTTCACAAAATGAAATTGAAATGTTTGTCTAGCTCTAAACTTGGCTAGGGAAGAGAATGGGTTGAGACTAGTTTTAATATGAACAAATCGCCCAAAAACAAAAGAAATTCTTGGCGGTATAACTGTCCCAGATGGTCATTAGAAGTTGCAAAGATTTAAGAAATTAATTAGTGCGGGCAATTAAAGGTTAAACTGCAAGTTTTGTTCACTAAGGTTCTTCTTATGATTTCGTTTGATTGCATCAATAGGGATAATTGCAATATATAGATTTTAGGTTTACGACGCGTGTTATGTAGAATTATGATGTAAAAAAAGACATGATTAGCGCCTGAGAAAATGCCATTTATGTTTATAACCCATTAATATTTGTACAGTTTTTAAACTGCACTAGAACAGTTTTTGATTAACTTTCTAAAGAAGTCACGTGCCTGCTTTGTTTTTGCTAAGTTTTGTGATTGGTTAAAAAACGGGGAACTTGGTCTAGCCAATGAGAGCTTACATGCTGCTGTCTTGGCCGATCATTTGCAAAACCCAAACAAACGGTGGTCACGTGAGTTTTCCCGCGTTAGGCGCAGGTACTTTTAACCACATTTGTCGCAGGTTACTTTTCCCGCGCAGCAGTGGTATGCTTTTGCTTCAAGTTCTGATTGGCTCATTACATGGGCTTCTGTTGTTTCCATTGGCCAGTACTTTGGTGTTGATTTCACGAGAGTCGTATCAAAAAATTTAGAGGACTTTACAAGGAAAATTAGCATAAATTATGAACTTTGAGGTCATTTATAGTATATTGCCTGTAACGTGCGTTGTCTGCCTAAACGTTTCTTAACAAAAGACAATTCCTTAATATGTGAAGTTTATAGAGCGCTTTTGAATTAAGTGTCGAAAGTAATTTCGCAATTGCTTTGGTTTGCATTGCTACGCTTTGTGATTGGCTAAAAATTCTCGCGCCACTTTATTAACCAATCAGAAGTAAAACCAAATCCAATCTAGATTTGCTCGCATGCGTTCCCGCGCTTGGCGCCGGCTACATGTATTTGGTTCGAGTTCTGATTGGTTCATCGGATTGTATGCGAGTTCTGTGATTGGTCAGAGTAACTACTTTGGTTTTGGTTTTACGACACTATTGAAAACCGCTCTATTACGTCATTTACACCAATTTACAAGTTTAGATCTTTGAAAACAGCATACATGAAGTCTAACTAAACTTGGTTAAACTTTGGCTTGAATGAGTTAAAAGTTTTAGATCTTTATTTTATTCGAAGGAAAACTTAATTAATGGTTGCATATAATTAGAAAATACTCTGTAATTGCATGTATTGTAGAATAAAAGGGAACTATTAGGTTGTAAATTCGATGATGATAATGGTTTTTGGCTTAAAATTGAAAATGTGCACGAAATCTGTAATTTTTTAAATGTAAAATAGATTTTTCCAGAATTAGCCTGTTATGTAGGGAATCTGGGTTGATCTCGGTGTAAAATCCTACAAGTTTTTCCGTGACTCTTAAGCTATTTTTTTTCTGTTCTTTTGCTTTTACCTTTTTCCATTTACGTGAATGGCGAGTTTTGCACGTTTTACACCGAGGTTGAACCCGGAATCATACCTAGGCAAATAAAATGGTTTAAAGCACTTAAAATGGTATTCTACATATCTTGAAGTTGGTATCGTTAATTGTTCCGATCTTGTTAATCACCATCCTTGAAGGTTGGCGCTCTTTAAAACTCGTGTATATGCAATTACAGCGAACTTAATCTTGGTACCGGCTCGGATTGTCTTGAGATGAAATGATGGTATTTCATTTAATTAACTTCAATTCGAAGCGTTTTCCATTTATTATCCACCACCACTGCGCACAATTCCTTTAAAGAATTTTTTTTCAGATTAATATGTAATATAGCCTTGCCAGTCACCATGTTGTGTTTTAAGTTTTAGTGCAACAGTTAGCAAAGAAAGGCTTAAAATGAATTCAGTTCAATTCAAATAAAAACAATTTGGACGAACTCGCCGAAAGCAACAGCAACAGGCCCTAAGGGGGAGGGAGGGGGGAGGGGGGGGGGGGGGGTGGGCGCCTATTGCTAAGGCTACCATAGTGCGTCTCCATCTTTCCCTATCCACTGTCGCAGCCCGTACCTGTTTTCAGAACTGCCAACCTGCCTCGTTTCTCTCTTTTGCAACTGTACGTCTCTAGGTGGTCTTTGGTCTTCCTATTCTTTCTTCTGGTGTTCAAGTCATTGCTATGCTACGGGGTCGTGGTGTTCCTGTCGTAGCATCCAACCAGCCTCCATGTGCCACTTCACTTCCTCGCTCAGCGGTTTCATGTCAGCTCGTTCCAGTTTTGATAGTTGTTCTTCAGTACTGATATATTGGAGGAATTTTCATAAACACGTGTTTTGGAATACGTCTCCTTTGTTCATTTTCCGGGTTACGCATCCGGAGCTACTTGCGTTTTGTATAGTCTCGACTTTGTTCTTCTTGAGATGTTGTTGAACCACCAGATCTTCTTTAGTCTGACGAATGCAGCTCTTGAAATTCTGTTCTTCAGGTCCTTCATACCTTCTCTCTCCTTGCAGCTGTTTCTCCCAAATAAACGCACTCTTTTGCATCCTTAATGTCTTGTCTGATCCACCTTAATCCCGTCTTTCTTTCCTTTTTTTGCATTTATCTTCATCACTTTTGTCTTTGGCACATAGTTCTAAGTTCTCTAGTTTATTGCTGTCCTTAATGAAGTTGGACCGTGCAGATCTAATTGCCTGTAAGACCACTAATTTGAAGGCAGTAAGGGATAGTCATTGATCTGAAACCTTACCCTTCCATCACGAGTTGTGCCTCTGTTTAATTAAAAATTTACAATATCATTAAATCAACCAGGAATCACGTGCGTGACTCAAACCTTGACATCGGTTGTGCTGTATGTGTCGGTCGAGTCCAAATGCTAAGAAGGAGATCGGACACACGTTTCGGGCTTTGCCCTTCTTCAGTGAAAATATGTTCGTTGAGAAATACGCCACGACATCTAAAGTTTAAAATGATTGTCTCTTGCATGCGCGCGCGCGACCTTCAGAAGAAACGAAAGTCAGAATTTAGGCCGCGCGGCTGACAGGTACCAAGTTGGAAAATAAGGCGCATCTCCTGCCGTTTCCTTTGCTTGTTTCCGCCGCAGAGCTTGACGCCGCAAACCAGCACGTCATCCGCAGAGTGTCATTGGAACTGAAATGCTCTGCGACTGTAAGTAAGCCTAAGCCTAGCAGAGGTCACAGGTTCAATCCTGAGTGGGGATTTTAGATTTTCTTTTTTACACTAAAAAATGTATTGAAAATATAATTCTAACTGTCGACATTACGTTATTTAATTCTCAATAAGGTGTCCGACCTTCTTCTGAGCTATGGCAGGTAGAGTCTACCGCATAAGGCGGTGTCCAACGGTCAGCGGTTGCTCGAACGAGAGACGAAAGCCTGGTATCGAGTAAGGAAAAACAAGTCTTGCGTAAGGAAAATAGTAGTACTTTTACGTTCGTCGGCTTGTTGTAGTCATTTCTTCTGATCGTGTTGTCGCAGTATCCAGATCTAACTTCATTATGGATGATCCTGCACTTCTCGGTGAGTAAGTTAAATTGTGTTTTATTGTCGTTAACTTGCCCATATTCTCGAAGAGAACGTCAGCTTAAACTCAGGTAATTATATAAACTTCGCCGGCTATTAGAAGCTTTATACAGGTAAGCTTAATAGTAAGCTTATTGCTTATCAAACAAGAATTTTGAAGTCGTCCTAAATTTAAAATTGTTTATTTTAACATCCGTAAGGTGTATTTGTTCCACAAGTAGTTGAATGTTGTTCGATACAATCTTGAATCACGTTAAATCAACTTCTGTATATCTATGACGTAATCCCTTACTCCAAAATGGCAGTCCATTCATTGTTCTTTTATACTGGTATGTTATTTAGCCCTCTCTGCATCGTCAGCATGGGAAAAATACGAAATAATTTCCTCGCAAAAACGAGGCAAAGAGAGATAATTAACATCCATATATTAAGAATAATAAATTGGCTGCCATTTTAGAAACACTGCTCTAGCTGAAGACTACATGTAGCTGTAGACTACAAGATAAACATATGCACAGGAATTATATATTTTGAAAGCAGTAATACATTGCATAAATTCACTGGATGGTTTTCACCCACCCTGATGGCAGAGCCTCTTAATCTCCCTTGTAAAACTTGGAAAGAAAATTAGGCTCTGCCAAAATTGTGACAATTCTTTGAAGGATTGGATTGGTCAGTGCAGTTTTTGTTGCCAAACCACTTTTCAACAGCCTAAGCATTAGTTTTGATATTCAGCAGTTCAAAGGTGAGCTTGTCATGTCATGTCATGTTTTAGCCAGCATGTATACTCAATCAAATTTTTGCACATTGAAGGGTGAGTGGGAGGCTTGCCAGACCTTAGCTTTTAGATACTGCAGATGAGTTGGGGGGGGGGGGGGTTTACAGATACATGTAGATGGACCTATAAGTTGGGGGGGGAAGAAACTTATAAGCGGGGGGGATTGTAAGCAGGGGGGAGGCTTATAATCAGCATTTTATGTTATTCTGTTGTGTACCGTATTCATCTACTGGATATCTCAATTTTCCATTTCTCCTTAGTATAGGTAATCATACGGTTTCGAGTTCAATTTGGGATTAATTTGCATGAGTGAGTTTTTCAAAAAGCTCAAAATTGCCCGAGCCGCTTCGGTGATTGCAATTTGAGCTTTTTGAAAAATTCACAAGTGCAAATTAATCCCAAATTGAACGAGAAAACCATATGATTACTTATTAATAATTATACATGAAAAAATTTGCATCTATTTTTGTTTGGAAATTTTTTTTGCAAAAATTTTTTTTCTTTTTTTTTTTTTTTTGATTTGTAATTTGCACTGGTGTTACACTTTTTGCACCGGTGTTACACGTTTTGCACTGGTGTTACACTTGAACTGCACTGCTCTTAGCCAATCAGAATCGAGTAATTTTTTCATGTATATTATTAGTGTTTAAATATCCAATTTTCTGCTATAACTTATTATCATTTTGGTATTTCTTTCTCAAGCACTTACACCACACACTGTGGATGATTCTGAATCAGCTGCCAGTAAGCAGCTTGTTAACCCAGAACGTGTACACAGACATGGAGATCCATACGATTTGGTGGTGCTGGCCCAGGAGGTACAGAAGGCAGATCAGTTTGTAAGGTGTGCAGCTAGTAATAAACTTATCTTGATTGCTGAACAGATTCGACATCTTCAAGAACAGGTTTGTTTAATTGATTGTTAGTTTCCAATACATTGTAAGAAATGTATCATATACTGTTCTTACCAGTTGCTGCAAGTCAGAACTGTGTTTAGAAGGTCAAGTACATTTTGGGTAGAGACAAAGCAAGGGGAGGCTGGGACTTAAAGTCACAGCGAGGTGGAAATTATTTTTTGTGGTTCAAAATAATTTCACAATTTCCAGCCATTTCTCTTGTAATAATTCTAAGTACGAGTCAATAAAAAGATTGCTATTGTGCCTGGTAATGAACTTCCAGCTTTTTCTTCTATATACGCATCCTGAAAAGTAACTGTTCCAATTCCACTGCCTTTATCTCTTTCTTAAAAAAAACCCACTTCTTTAAGACAATCAATTGTAGAATAAGCTGATTTTGGCTTGACATGTTTTTTTGCGAGCCACATATTTATAGTATGGTCATCTTCCTGCTGTTCTTTTTTTTACATTGTACAAGATTTTATTGGTGAGGGGTTGGTGATTAGTTTAGTTTTCATGGCACGAAGGGGGTGTGTACTTATTTAAAGGGACACTATCCCGGCTGGAATACTAACAGCTTGCCTTAAGCTTGCATTATTGTCTTGAAAGATGAAGAAGAAATCGCAAAAAGTGACAAAAGCAAGGGGATATTAGATAAAGGGACAAAAATAATAGCTGAAAAAGTCAAAATTGTACAGAAATGGCGACTTTGATTTCTTGACTGTCTGTCACAAAATTCCATCCTTGCAATCCGGCACCTAATCTCCAAACTACTGCTTTGGTTTTGCTCTATGCAATATTTCTATCCATTAATTAATTTGAAGGGGTGAGTGGAATAAAGCCCTAAGTGACTTCTGATCAACTGTTAGATTCTCCTTCCAGTTTGACTTGTATATGCTCATGTAACAAAGGGAGAATTTGGTTTCAGATCAGGGGTCACATAGGGCCTTATTTCAGTTTGGGATAAGGCCCTAAGTGACTCCTGATCTATAGCCAAATTCTCCCTTTGTTACATGAGCATATACAAGACAGATTGTAAGGAGAATCTAGCACTTGATCAGAATTCACTTAGGGCTTTATTCCACTCACCCCTTCAAAGTTGTATATTTGGTGGAATTTGGAATTTTGTTATGTCAAAAGGACAGTCTCCCTTTAAAGAAATAAGGTAAGTTAAATAAAGATGAGGATTGTTTTTCTATTTTTTAGGCCAGAAAAGTCTTAGAGGAGACCAAACGAGATGCAGAGCTCCACCATGCTGCCTGTAACTTTAAGAAAAGACCAGGTCAGATGTATCACCTGTACAGAAGAAGCAATGGAACAACTTACTTCTCTATGCTGTCACCAAAGGTAACAAGACCATGAATCATTTTAAAGTACATGTAAGGCAATAGTGTAAAAGTTCCTTAAGTGTGATCAGTGATGGATTTTCATTGTATGAAGGGTCTGCACCCCTTCTTATTTTTGCAAAGACAATACAGGCCAAAGGAATGAATGGATTTTTCTTTTATACTTTGGGTGCCTACCTTATGAATGAGTTACAGTTTGCTCTCTGTTTTTCTTTTTATTATTTTTTGTCACAATTGTGCACTTCCGGTTCATAGCTTTGCCATATACACTTTCGGTTTCTTGACTTCCGGCTACTCTCACTTCAATAACATTAGCAAACAGAGCTACTGAAGTGTCACAACACCGTCTCCTACAACCTTGTTACATTGCTAATGTTCACATTAGGTATACAGTCTTTTGATTAAACGTTGTCATTGAAATCGGTCTCATCCCTAGACCAGACCGAATAGGATTATGGAGAGAAATCAATTCACATTCAATAGCTGCACATTATCAAAATACGGAACGTCCTTAACAGAATATGTATCGAAGCGACTCTTGTTGTCTTTGCGTAGCACGCGAAGACAAACGTGGGTTTTGTTCTACATTGTAAGCGCGATAGAGAATAATTAATCATGCATTTTAATTCACCCATACTCCCTTTCGGTCTGGTCGCATAGGGGTAAGACCAATCAGTGACAACGTTTAATCAAAGGACTGTATATAACACACAGAAGAATCACTGGTTTCCTTGTGGTACAGTCTTCATTTATAAAACAATCAATACTTTAAGTAACAACGTGGTTTGCAGGAATGATGACTGAATGAAAGGAGTAACTCTTCTACATGTTGGACATCTTCTTTTCTTGTTTGAGTAATAACCTGGCCTAGAGGAGAATTGTTTTTAATTGTCCCCATCTGTTGATGATTAACTGTTGTTATAAGGAAAGTTTACATTTTAATCACTGTTGGTGTTAAATAGGAGTGGGGTCCAAGCTGCCCCCATGAATCCCTTGGTGCTTATAAGCTTGAAGCTGACATGTCTTGGACAAAAGCTGAAGATGTGGAACGACGCAGCAGGGACATTGCATTGGTTGATCAGTTGCTTTCGGCAGAGGTGCCAGCCATTGAATATGTATTACCACCTAATAAGGGAAATGGCTTCTCTACAAAGGCCACTCTTAAACACAAGACTGTGATTGAAGACATCAGTGATAAGACTGGTCCAATTGTTGAAGAACCAGTGAAGTAAGGAAAATGTTTTACAGCAGTTTTAAAGCACGTTCATATCAATACAAGACAACCTTTTACAAACTTTTAAATTAAAACAAAATGAATATATAGAGGTGTTCTGTAGCTTTGGCAAGTTAAAAAAGAAACACAGAGATTGAAACATGGGACAGCCCTAAGAAGGAATTGTAAAATAATTTGCCATTTCTATGACTGAATCAAATGAACAGAAGAAGATAGACATAGAACTGGTCCAACTTTGTGATAAAGGTACCACGGTTTTAAAAGACACTGAAATGGAATTTACATTACTTTGCAATAGTGATAACTTGTAATAAAGGATGCCAGACTTCTGTTTAGTTGGAATTATCATCATTGCTGTCCTCAGTATCGTCATCATCATCATCATCATCATCAACATCATCATCATGTTTTGGCTATATTGTATATCTTGTGATAAAACTGCTACAGCTAGTACCTTTTAGGTGATGAAAAATGGCCTGATACAAGGCATTCAAAATACAGTTTTTGACGTTAACCAATTAAGTCAATTAATACAGGTTTTTATGGATACAAAATAGTCACTTTATGAAGGTGAACTTAGAGAGATTCAATTTTAAACTTAACATTGACAATACAAATTACAGCCAAACCTCTCTAAAATGGCCACTTTAATCTCACAGAACTTTCTTTTCATTGTATAGAGATGGCCATGATGGGAAGGTTATCAATTAGAGAATATGAGTGAATAAATAGCAAGTTGGGACAAGGAAACATTCTCTATTTTCGAATTGCCCATAATACACTTTATTTGCCCCTCAAATTTTGCATAAACTATTGTTTGTAAATGCTCTTGGGAGGATTGCATATTCCCAAGAGCATTTCAAAACAATAGTTTATGCAAAATTTGGGGGGCAAACAAAGTGTATTATGGGCAATTCGAAAATAGAGAATGGCCATTGTAGAGAGGTAGCTGTTGTGGGGAGGTGGCCGTTGGTAGAGGTTTGACTGTAGTTATTAACCTGAGGGGGGAGGGGGACTCCCATATAAAAATGACGGGGGTGCTCGTCTTACCTTTTAGGGATCAAAATCTGCAGATGGGTGCCACTTAGGGTACTTTAATCTAAAATGACCACAGAAAAAATTATTAGCGCGGTATCTTTTAGGGTATAAAGACGGAAAAATACGACAGAATATGACATGTGTTGTTTTAGAATTGGTACCTAACGGTCTAATTGTTTTAGTATCACCCAACTAGTCGGACAGAAAAAGGCAATAATAAAAAAAAGCAATTGCAAGTTGAAGAAATATTTATTTGGGAATAAAACGAAAAATAAAACCGGCGAATTTCGCTACTCGATGACTATTACTATTAGACCCCTAGTAGCATAGCCAATCAAAATGCAGGATTTGCATTAGTCCACTAGTTGGGTGATACTAAACTGTGGATAGTCAATTGATTCGTAAAAAATATTACTTGGAGGTGAAAACAAGTAGTTGTATAATAAATGATACCCGGGTTGACGTTATCTAATTAGCATTTTGTAAATTCAAATCTCCATAACTCAATAACGCGACGTTTAAAACAAGAAATGTTTGTCATATTTCACTATTTAACTATTCAATGTGCGTAGAGTTGATTCTGAAAATATGTCTTTAAGGGTTATAGGCACTTTAACACTAAGGCGTGTTTCCTGCTTTCAGTTTACATGCAAAGGGTTGCAGCACTAAGATGATTCTAGTACCAGGATAATCTGACTGCAATGTGTTTCCTGCTTTTAGTTTCCATACGAAGGTTTGTAGCACTATAATGACCCTGTTGCTAGGATCGTCCTGGTGCTGATCCTGTTGCTAGGATCATTCTGGTGCTGCAATCCTTCGTGTGTACAGTAAAAACAGAAAAAGTGTGCTCAGATGACACTCCTTTTATGATGACCTAGGATCATTCTCCTTCCATGTAAAAGATGCCCGAGTCTAGTGAAAACCCATCCGTTAGTGACTCTCGCGCTCTCTGTTTTGTGTTTGATTGTTACGTCAGTGACTCTCGCGCTCTCTGTTTTGTGTTTGATTGTTACGTAAGTGACTCTCACGCTCTCTGTTTTGTGTTTGATTGTTACGTTAGTGACTCTCGCGCTCTCTGTTTTGTGTTTGATTGTTACGTAAGTGACTCTCCCGCTCTCTGTTTTGTGTTTGATTGTTACGTTAGTGACTCTCGCGTTCTCTGTTTTTTGTTTGATTGTTACGTTAGTGACTCTCGCGCTCTCTGTTTTTTGTTTGATTGTTACGTTAGTGACTCTCGCGCTCTCTGTTTTGTGTTTGATTGTTACGTTAGTGACTCTCGCGCTCTCTGTTTTATGTTTGATTGTTACGTTAGCGACTCTCGCGCTCTCTGTTTTGCGTTTGATTATTACGTTAGTGACTCTCGCGCTCTCTGTTTTGTGTTTGATTGTTACGTTAGTGACTCGCGCTCTCTGTTTTGTGTTTGATTGTTACGTTAGTCACTCTCACGCTCTCTGTTTTGTGTTTGATTGTTACGTTAGTGACTCTCGCGCTCTCTGTTTTTTGTTTGATTGTTGCGTCAGTGACTCTCCCGCTCTCTGTTTTGTGTTTGATTGTTACGTTAGCGACTCTCAGGCTCTCTGTTTTGAGTTTGATTGTTACGTTAGTGACTCTCGCGCTCTCTGTTTTGTGTTTGATTGTTACGTTAGTGACTCTCACGCTCTCTGTTTTGAGTTTGATTGTTACGTTAGTGACTCTCACGCTCTCTGTTTTGTGTTTGATTGTTACGTTAGTGACTCTCGCGCTCTCTGTTTTGTGTTTGATTGTTACGTTAGTGACTCTCACGCTCTCTGTTTTGTGTTTGATTGTTACGGTAGTGACTCTCGCGCTCTCTGTTTTGTGTTTGATTGTTACGTTAGTGACTCTCACACTTTCTGTTTTGTGTTTGATTGTTACGTTAATGACTCTCGCGTTCTCTGTTTTGTGTTTGATTGTTACGTTAATGACTCTCGCGTTCTCTGTTTTGAGTTTGATTGTTACGTTAGTGACTCTCGCGCTCTCTGTTTTGTGTTTGATTTTTACGTTAGTATCTCTCACGGTCTCTGTTTTGTGTTTGATAATCACGTTAGTGACTCTCCCGCTCTCTGTTATGTGTTTGATTGTTGCGGTAGTGAGATGCACTCGCTGTTTTGTGTTTTATTGTTACGTTAGTGACTCTCGCGCTCTCTGTTATGTGTTTGATTGTTGCGATAGTGAGACGCACACGCTGTTTTGTGTTTTATTGTTACGTTAGTGACTTTCACGCTCTCTGTTATGTGTTTGATTGTTGCGATAGTGAGACGTACACGCTGTTTTGTGTTTGATTGTTCCGTTAGTGACATGCGCGCTATCTGTTTTGTGTTTGATTGTTACGTTAGTGACTCTCACACTATCTGTTTTGTGTTTGATTGTTACGTTAGTGACTCTCACGCTCTCTGTTTTGTGTTTGATTGTTACGTTAGTGACTCTCACACTTTCTGTTTTGTGTTTGATTGTTACGTTAGTGACTCTCGTGCTCTCTGTTTTGTGTTTGATTGTTACGTAAGTGACTCTCGGGCTCTCTGTTTTGTGTTTGATTGTTAAGTTAGTGACTCTCACGCTCTCTGTTTTGTGTTTGATTGTCATTGTTACTCACTTGCGTTTAATTGCGACTTTGGAGAGGTGCACATTTTTGTCAAGTCTTTTTTGCCTGGTTTCGTATTGAACCTAGAGAGAGTGGAGTACAAACATACTTTTTCAGCAATTTTATATAAGTTTGTCAAGATTTTAGTTAAGGCAACTGGGTAAGGATTCCCCTTCATACAGCATAACAAAATGAACATATTTTAATAACACTTTAGGTCATTAAAATCAATTTGTGTGGGTTCCATCTTAAGATTTTGTTGCACATGGTAAGATGTTGAACATGGATGGGACGCTGTTTAATAAATCCATATGCATCAAGAAAGAAAGGTCAAGAAAGACTGGTTTAAAATCGGTAATGCTCCCTTTTTGTTTCTTATTTGGAATTATACAATATACTGAATTAGAGCAGTTTTCAATTGAGTGTCGTAAAACCAAAACCAAAGTAATTACTCTGACCAATCACAGCAGTCGTAAAGAATGCAATGAACCAATCAGAGCTCGAATCAATTACATGTCGGCGGCGCCAAGCGCGGGAAAACGCGTGCGAGCAAATCACGGCGATTGGTTTTGGTTTTACTTCTGATTGGTCGAGAAAGTGGCACGAGATTTTTTAGCCAATCACAAAGCGTAGCAATGCAAAACCAAAGCAATTGTGTAATTGCTTTCGACGCTCAATTGAAAACTGCTTTATACATCATTTTGATTGGCCATTACCTATAATCTATTGGAGTACAGGCAGACGAACAGCTAACGTCATGAAGAATTTGTTTTGGCTGTGTTTCGTCCTTGTTAGAAAATATGCAAGTGAAGGCATCAAAAAAATGTTTAGCAAAAGCTATAAAAAGACGAAACGGAAGCGAAAAAGTACTGTCGGAGGAGTCATGGACACTGTGAAGTGCTACGAGGCTTATTTTTCTTCCTTTTTATTGTAAAGAGTTATATATTTTATATTGACGTGCGCCTGTTCAGATAGAGTTTCAAAGAGTGACGTCAAAATGTGGGAAGAACATCAGTGAGCATCTCGCCTGCGGGTCCGTTGGTCATTTTTGTTTGTTCTTGCCACATTTTCACGTCATCTGTACGTGATCTATTACTGTAGTTTATAGAAAAAATTATCTTTTGTCGCAAAAGAGGGGTTACGCCAAGGTCATGACTAGCGGTAATGGTAAAGTAAGGAAAAACAATTGAAGAAAACAACTAAAGAAAACTACTTAATATGCTATATCCTCTGTTATGTCTAGTCGACAGCTACGCGACAATGCTTCGTCCGTCAGGGATAATGGCGTATTCTTACAATGTTGATCGACAGAATAAACTCTTAAAGTGCCGCGCTAAGGCAAGTTGCTTAGATGTCCTACGTCGTGATATACGAAAGTATTGAAAGAAACAGTCGTACTTAAAATAATAATTATGGAGAGATCTTGCAGAGTTTGGAAATGTTACGCCTCAATAACAAACCAATAGCCATTTCCGAGTTGCTCTTAGCCTCCTTTTCAAACCGAGGCCAAGTGCAATACCTTTAATATGGATATACTAGAAACCCATGGATATATATAAGTTTTATTTGCATGTGAAAGAAAACTCACTTTTGCACTTGGCCTCGGTTTGAAAAGGAGGCTAAGAGCAGTCGGAAATGGGCTATTTCATTTGCGTCATTGGAAAGGCTACTTCAATATTTATGGATAATAAGGTGTTTTATAGTCAATTGATGATTTTGATTTACATTATGTCTCTCGATTATAGCTGACACATCTCAGTTTAAGAATAAAGAAGTATCGTGGTGATGTACTCAATGGTTCTTGAGACTTTATTATCTTCAGACCCAAACATATGATTTCTCAATACCCATTATCAAAATATACTGAACCAATATTAGACCAAAGTTGGCGAAATTTTATATACTGTAGATGAACGTTGGATCAAATTAGTGATGTAATCGGCTTAACCAAGTGAAGATGCACCGTAGAAGCGGCAAAGACCGATACAACGTAGATTTTTTAAGTACTATATTTCGGCTGGCCAAACCGGCCTTCTTCAGGTACAATGAGGAAAATGTTATGGCCTTAACATCCGAGAAGAAACGTATAAGATATTTAGTCTCCTTTTTTTCCCTAAACTGTCAATCTATGTAATCAGTCTTACGAATTTCCGTTCCGTTATCCGTTATTGCGCAAACTACTCTATAATACATAAACCAAAGTAAATTTTTCTCATTGTACCTGAAGCATATTTTGGTTTGTCCAGCCGAAATATAGTACTTAAAAGCTCCAAAAATCTACGTTTTATCCATCTCAGCGGGTTGCCTGCTTAGTGAACTTTGATTGCGTTTCAGACTAAAACGGCTAAAAAAGTTACACCTAATCGAGACCGTCAAACAATTTTTGTATCAAATTTATATTACCCTATGACTCGTATACAGTGAAACCTGTATCAAGCGGACACCCTCGGGACCCTCGTTAGGGTGTCCGCTTGATAAATAAATAAATAAATAAATAAATAACTTTATTTAAGTGTCAAATATTTTAATTCATAAACCTAATTAGCAACTGTCTGCATCGCGTTGAATTACTTTTTACTGGACAACACGCTTTTAGAAGTGGACGGTAATCCCACAATTTAATAAAAACGCATTCTAAAAATACTTGAAATGTCCGCTTAAGTATTATTGGTGTGGAGTGGTCCGCTGAAGATAGGTTCGATTTACAGTAAATATGGGAAGAAAATTTCGGTACCCAAGCTGATGTCCGCTTAATACATTGACTGTAGTCCTGTAAAAACCGATTCCATAGTCCAGAACTGTGATATATTTATCCATATGGCCCAGATTTCCCACTTTATTGCACACAATCAAAGCGGGCATATGATTGGTCAAGAAAGAGTCTTATAAACCCTGTCGTGAATAAATATTCATTATGTAACCGCCCCATTTCGACATTTTCTGGGTCATCATCGCTGTAGACACGAGAGAAAACATGGCGGAGCCGAAGTGAGTTGACTTTTCTTGTTTTTCCAAATATTCCGAGGCATTTTTCGCAGTCGCTGTGTACACGAATTTATATGAGCCCGTGATATGCTGTGATTGACATAAAGTCGTTCCAAAATGGCGCTTGCCGAGCGTCTAGGCTCTGGAGAGGGTTCAAACATACCTCCAGACAGACAAATTTCTAGACATTGTAAAAGCGCTCACCATCTTTCTGTCCTTTCTTCTCATTTGTATCGCAGAGCGGACATTGCTTTGATAGGTTTGGCTGTCATGGTAAGTCTTCGTGTTTGCATGTTTCCAGTTGTTCTAGATGCTCAATATCTACTGAGTTTGACATCTGAATGTTCCACACATAAAGAACATGTAAAGCATGCTGCAGGCATGCTACGATTTACGCTTACTTAGTTCTCCTTTTCGTTTGCAGGGTCAAAACCTGATCCTAAACATGAACGATCATGGATTTGTGGTAAGATTTCTTTCTTCAGTCCTGTTATGTCGATAATTTTGTCACGAGTCAGCGAGGAATCAATATTCTCTCTTCTTTAGAATGTTTTGTCTTAGTTTGTATTAGTTATAATGTCACTGTTTACATATCGAGAAGCATTTAAAAAGAGAATTAAATCCCGAACACGGTCGAGTTTAGTTAAAAAAGTGAATTAAATAAAAATTCTTGGTAGAAGTACTTTCCTTTTACTTGTGGTTTCACTTAAGCTTAAGCTTATTTTTAATCACAGCGGGACGTATTTCTGCGATCTGGGATAAAAAACTACACGGTCACATTTTTGCATTCTCATTCAATAGCAGTAGTGACAATTTATTCATGTCTCGTGCTTCAAAGAGTTCCGTCACATGTAAATGAGGCGGAGCATAGTGCCTTTGAATGATACAAGCTCTCTGTGGTTTATGTCATAAAATCGCGATGACTCAGTGAATTGTGCAAGGACCAATCAGTTTTTAGCACAAAATCACTTGCTTTTAAACCATTGTTACCTTTAATGAAGCCAATATTTTTTCCTGTTAAGTGAATTGATTCAAAGCATGCTATTTTTTTTTCTGTGATTGGCGCAATACATCAAGAACAATAGAGCGTATGCACTCACGTGGCAAGCAGCTATGCAAATTTATTGGAACAAAAGAAAGTGTTAACATAAGAAAAGCGTTCAAATCCCACAGGATTGTTTTGGTACACCAACATGGCCGCCGTTCTATTGTTTTGGTACACCAATATGGCCGCCGTGACGTCATGTGCATACGCTCTATAAGTTAAAATAAAAAAGTTAAGAAAAATAGATATGAACTATAAGTATTTATTTGAGTATTATGATCAAATAAATAAAGTATTAGTGGGGTTTGAACTGAGCTGATAAGGTGAATTGGCCACTGAAAAAAAATTAAAAAAGCTGATGTTTTGATTGCTAGCCCTGATTTGCTCTAAGGAAGAAATAGCGCTGAAAACTAACCTTGCTATGAGCATGGCAAAAAATAAAGAAAGACTGCAAACCATCATTTTGTTTTGTAGACTTATAATTAAGCCCCATTCACACCAACAGTTAAACATTTAGTTTAACTACATTTCTAGGCGCTATATCTTGAATGTTTCTAAATGTATATGACATAAAATACCTGGAAAGGTAATAAAAGTCTATAGTGTTTCTTTTAGTAAAGATTTCGCTCTAAATATTATGGGAGGTTAGGAGGTATTTTTCTAAAACCTGTTTTAAACTAAACAGCATTTAAACATGTTTAAGTGTTATTGTGAACAGGGTATTAGAAAGCTAAATAAACTGAGAGGAAACTGAGCATTGTTCTGCATCCTCTTGCTATTGGGGAACCATTACGAACACAATGTTCAAATTTGGCAAGCTAAAATGTTTTTGTATAGATCTACTAGCATTCTATCGTGAATGCTGTTCTCTTATTGGCTACGCTACTCACTATCTGTTTTGTTGTAGAAAGTGAGTAGAGTGAGTAGCCTAATGGCGGCTGCTTCTTCGTGTTTTCGAAGTGTCTGTGAAGAGTATTTGTTGTTAAGTTTTGAACGTGTAGTAGATTTATACTAAATTAATTAGATTATTTGCTCTAGATTTCTATCGCGTGATAGCTGATTCGGGGTTCACCCTCGTCAACTACCATGCGAGGCGATAGATATCTTGAGCTCATAATCTAAATGTTAAATATTCATGTTAAAGGGCACATCACTTCAAGCTTTTTTTGAGTTTTATTTTTGTGAAAAGAGATGCACATGCAATGCAAGATTTGACTGGTTAACGCAGAATTAGGTATCTCTTTTGAACAATGGTTTTTCTCCTTGCTATCAGTGCCAGCCATCTTTGATTTAGCCAGTTAAGATATTTTCTGAAAAATAATTATCTTGAGGTGCAAATAAATGCAAAAACTGCAGGTGAGAAACTGCTTAATATATTCTCTTTGGTATGCAGGTGTGTGCATTCAACAGAACAGTAGAAAAAGTTGACAGATTTTTGGCCAATGAAGCAAAAGGTATGCCAACAGATTGGATTTAATAATTGCTTTTAATTATGTTTAGCTAGTTTGTTTTTGCTGTTTGTAAACAGTAATTACCAAATTTCCTTTATTTAATGATCTAATTGATCATATGACATGGAATCTGAAATATAGTGGATTCAATACTACTATTATACACCTCATTGATAAGATCACCTCATTATTACAGCTTATTGTCTTGGCTCAGTTATTTTCTTGTCTGAGAATCCTATTAATCCAATCACCCCGTTAGCTTACCCCATTAGGGTAAATTCCGACAAGCAGCATGTTGTCAAAACAGCGACATCAGCCAAGTGAAATGACAAACAATAAGAAGATTCTATGAAACTGCCAACTTGTGGTGTGGTAGAGCATGGTACTTTGACAGCGACACGTGAATGTCACAAAATTGAAAAATGACAAGGTTTGAAATTCAGACTAGGGACATGTCCCCCTCCCCCACATGCCCCCCTCCCTCCCCCACGTGCCCCCTCCCTCCCCACATGCCCCCCTCCCCCACAACAGGGCCTCTGTAATAGTAATAGTCAATTATAGTAATAGTCAATTCTAAGAGTCAAGAGTCCCCAACTGTTATGTTCCTTGTAAATGTTATATCTTTATAAATCTACTGTCCATGGCCCACCCTCCAGTGGTTACATTAACAGGGTTCTGCTACAAACAACCATCCATCTCACTAAAAGGCAGTGGTAACAGTTAGATACTGAGAGAGGGTTGAATCGTCTTGAGGTGTATGGCTATGATCAAGTGCAGTAACTTGAGCTTGAAAAAGGAAATTATGAAATTAAAAAAGAAGTGCCTAAAATTCATAGGGGTTTATATTAATAATATTCCACTTAAACGCCATTTGATCAATGGATTGTGTATGCCTCTTAAAGCCCCAAAGAAGAAAATAAACATCCAGATTGTTAAATTATATTTGAATATTTTTATGCTTTATCAACATTTTACTTTTTGTTCAGAGTATATCATGTATTTGAATTTGACCCTTTCATCCCCAGAGTCAATTGTGAAGACATGCAGTGTACTGTATAACTTTTGAGTCTGTGGATGAAATCCTATGGTGTGACCATTCTTGAAAATGGGACCTCTTCAGCAGTACTTTTGCATGGTTCCATTTGTTTTTTCAATATTGTACAAAACAAAATTTGGGATTTTTCTTGAATTATGATCATCCTCATTGCAGGACACATTTGATTTTACTTATGTTCTATTTTGTGATTTTGTTTTATTTCTATGACATGTAAAAATCAAAATTTATTTTTATTTTCTACTACTACTGGGGTTGTCATTATTTTTTAAATAAGTGGGGAAATGACGAAAGTTGCCGAAGAAATTTTTCTCTTTTATCAATAGCACCATCTCCTAGTCCCTAGCACTGTACAGCTATGTTGGCCTCAACTGAGTATTTTCTATATAGCTGTCCAAGTTTTTCAGTCTGTCAATAAATTTTGTAACTCCAGGGCCCATCTACTTTATCCATTGCAATGTCCTTTCCTAACATGTCTGCGAATGTTGTGGAAGGCCACAATGACCATGTGTGGGTGTCCATATCACCAGCTGGCTGGTTGGTAGTTCTGGGTGCCTCCTACAGTGGCCTCAATCATCTGCTGGTTATGGATAAAATGCTGAAAAACAAACAGATGTCTATGAACCTACAACTTAGGACTTAGACTAAATTCTCAACCAGAAAACCGAAAATAATAATGCACAATTTTATTCTATTATCTTTATGACTCACAAGAGAGAGACAAGAAGATTCAAACAAATTAAACAAAAAATGCTGCTCAAAGGGGGGGGGGGGGGGGAGGAGGGGTTGCAACCCCCTCAACCCCTCCCCTGGATCTGTCCCTGAAAACAGAAAACTATGAAAAAGATATACATGTTCATACTAACCTAAAATTCAGAGTTTGCGTGTTACTAAAAGGCTTAGTAAGTATTTAATTTTACATTACAAAGTGGACATTGTGATTTACTTTGATATCCTTGCGATATTCACATTTATCGGTGCTAAAAGGACATGACAGTGAAATAACATCCATGGCTGCCTTAAATATTCTGACCAAACAAGTGGAAAGAGACTAAATCTCTTTCTTCATTTGTTTGGTCTGTTTATTTAAGTGCTATTGAAAATGTTTATACTACCAAATGGAAATTTATACTGATATACTCTTATATATTTTGGAAAGTAACAAGAGATTTCTTTTTTCCAGGAACAAAAGTTATTGGTGCCAAATCTATGAAGGAGATGGTAGCCACTTTGAAAAAGCCACGTAGAGTTATGATGTTGGTGAAGGCTGGTCCAGCTGTCGACGACTTCATTGAGCAGCTGGTGGGTTTTTAATAAAATAGAATTATTTAACTTTTCATGTCCAAAATCAGCCAAAATTAAGAAAAAAACATGTAACTCAATAACTGTAACCAATCTATGTATTTCTTCCTTGATACATTTTAATTAAATTATTTTGCTATTTTTGAATTTACCTCACTAAAATGCTCTTGAAAACATATGGGTCATGAGAATTAAGGAGGTGAAGACCTTAGATAACTTGTCCCGATTTTTAAGCAACATTTTTCATCTAGTACTACAAGAGATTTAATGAGACCAAATCGATTTCAATTGGCTTCTTGGGTTGGAGGGTTTTATACAAACCTTTTCCTTTGTGAAAGTTCTGCATCTGTCAATATATGTCTCCCCCCCCCCCCCCCCGACCTTTGTAGTTAAACATTAAAAGGTGCAGTATCTCCCAGGAAAACATAGCTGTTAAAAGTATTTTTTACAGAATTTATGGATGTTTTTACAGATCCCTCTGCTTGAAGCTGGTGATATTATCATTGATGGTGGAAATTCTGAATACAGGGATTCAATCGTGAGTACATGTATGTAATGTTTACTACATGAGCGGGAGTGTTGTATCGGCCTATACAATCATGAGCCAAAGGCAAGTGAATGTATAGTGCCGATACAACACGGACACGAATGTAGTAAACAACTTGTGAAATTCACATTAACATGTAAATTAGATACAACCACTCGTGAGTTGTATCTGGAATGCAAATTAGATACAACCACTCGTGAGTTGTATCAAGATTGTATCAGCCTATACGGGGTAGTCATGTGATTGGAATGGCTTATATATATTTGTTAGTACCCTTATGAATTATTAATGAATTTTACAATTAAATATATTCTGTCTAGAGAATACATGTAGGTAATGCATAATCAACTCAGGTTGAGTGAGCAAAAAATAAATACATTTATACATGTACTACATGCAGACATATTTCTAAGTCAGTGACAAGCCTTCCTTCACACCAGATTTTAGAAATGAATGTGCACATTATACAACCATTTGAAATATTTTCTTACTTATCCACTTCTAAAACATAAATGCATTTTGTGTAAGAATTTTCTGAATAATCTTTAACAAAATAGAGAGCATAATATTCCATATAAATGAATAGATATTTAAATGTTAGCTTGACTAAACTTGGTGTGGGTTAAAATAATTATTCAAAGTAACAGTTGAAAGATATTTTACTCTTATCAATTCCTTGTCATTGGTACATGCATGTAAGCTTAATGGTCTTCTTTCATAAAGGCTCATAACCATTTGCCACTGAGTAAGACTTTCCACCAAATCAACTTAATGAACCAATGTAAAAGAAATGGTTTGAACTCAAACAATATACTTTTATGAAAACAAACAATATGAATACACAAATAAGATAAAACCTGTTTAGAACACATAAATAAAAATGACAGTTTGTGTTCTTATCCCATTTAACCAAATACCTTTTGTTTTCTTTCCAAATTAAAATAGAGCTCAATTACATTCTTCTCTCGATATCAACAATGCATCGCTACCAAAACACAGTAAAGTTGCAAAGTTGCCGCTGTGCTGTTTGTTTACTGCTTCTGTAGACCATTTTGGAGACAAAAGTACATACATGGCTTTTACAATGCAAAAATTGAGTACGAATAAGTATGCCACAAATATAGAATAAAAAGGAAGCACAGCTGCATCAATTAAGACAAAAGCCTTACAGCTGGTGGGATGAAGCTGTTCTTGTATCTCTCAGTTCCCGAGGGAGGAATGGGCAATTTGTGTTTGATTCTCAAGTTATTATTGTGTACAATACAGTGTTGTACATACTTATTGCATGGGTGCAGTTTTTCCGCTAATATTCAATCTAACTCGCAGTTAGTGGCCATGTCCTGCCTGATGTTTAACTTTTCGACTGCATTGCATTGCCAGGCTTCTTTTGTCTACACGTTCGAGCTAATTTCCTAAATAATCAGGCAAACCACACCCCAGATAGGAAACTATAAAATGACAGTGATCTCAGGTTCAACATAGTTTTTCAGCATGCTCTGCTGTGATTGGTTAATTTCTTTTGTCTTTGATGGTATGCAAGGATGTCAGCTAAACTTGTTACTGTCTGAACTTCACTACAAAGTTGCTTTGCTATGATTGGTTACACTTTGGATGTTATGCAAAGAAGTTAGAAAACCTTGTTGTCAAGGCATTGATGTGCGGTCGATTAATTGCTCATAAATCTATCTTTTGCTCATGTTTTGAAAACTATTTTCTGTCAATCCATTGAAAAGCATTTGTGCTCAGCCACCTTAATAAAAAAAAAATAGTGAAAAAGTTGCAGTTAATCTGTGAAATTAAGTCATAAAAACAAGAAGAACTTTGCCCTCCCCTGTCACCCCTCCCCCCCCCCCAAAAAAAAAAAGATCGGACCATCAGGTCTTTTAATCTTGCAGATCTAACTTAACAAGATCTTTTGGCCTGATTGGCTCTCTTTTATTTTCACTTACATGAACCTGTCATTACTTTAGCAAGAGAAATTGCTTTCTCAGCTAAAAAACAAAACACACCACCTGAACGACTTCTCACCACAATGTGAAGTCTATGAATGTACAAAGATTTCATAGGTAATATATATTTGATCAGTGGGTCACTGTAAAAGCATTAATTATGGCAGGAAATACAAGGTTGTTATCATCCTTGTTATTGTTTGCTCTATGTTGATATATGGTTGCTTTAATATCGAAGCCAGGCAAAAACAATCATGTTGAATTCTATACAGAGCTGATGTAATCTGCCAACAAGAATGTTAAATAATCTTATGCGCCAGCTAATTGAGTAGCTGTATGTTGTTATCTTTGCTAGTAAATGGTTGTTTTTTTTTAGACCACAATACTTTTGAGATGTTATTATTTGCAAGAGGAATGTCAATCTCGCACTCATTCTTTCAACTCTTTTGGTGGCAAGGTCTTAAAAGTTTTTTTTTTGTGATTTGTAAATTTTTACTGTACACATCATCCAATGTACAGCTGTAGCTTAATTTTCAACACATTTTGTAAATTTCAGCACTTGAAGCTACATGTACATATATTTTTAATTTTTTTTATTTTTAACATTTTTATTTTTGATAGTAAAGTGCTGTTGGACAAATTTTGGATAGTGGTAGTAATTATGAATGGTACATATTTTTTATATCATAAATGTTTTATAAATGGGCTTTATCGTCATTACACTTTTCCATATAGCATATTTTTATAAGGTGCATATTATTAACAACATAACAGTGTATGTTTTAACCTTTGTTTTTAAACACTTTGACAACAGAGACGCTGCAAGTACCTGGAATCCAAAGGCCTTTTGTTTGTTGGGAGTGGTGTTAGCGGCGGTGAGGATGGTGCTCGGTATGGCCCATCTCTCATGCCTGGAGGCTCAGATAAGGCCTGGTATGTACCATAATAACAAGAAGTCATGTAGACTTCATAACTGGGCTTTTGGTGGCTTATATATAATAAACTTACTGTTGCAGTACTGTGAATTGTACTTGGCTGATGCCAAAAAAAACTTTGTTTTGCATTTGCATCAATCAAATAAAGATTTGTTGCACTTTTGATAACTTTACAGGGCCTAAAATTGCACCTGATACAATGTGTTAATTAACCTACCAGTTACTTTTCTGCCTTCGTGATCAAACTTGTCACCAAAGTGGCAACTGGAAAACTGTTAATACATTGTTCTAATGGATGAACTGGGAATCTCAAAATGGAGACTCGATATACATACCATATTTATTCGATTAAGCGCCGTGGCGCTTATTAAATTTTTGGACCTTGAGGGTGGGTGCTTATTCGAGGTGGGCGCTTAATGGAGGCTGGGCGCTTATTAAATTGTCACCATTTTTAGCAAGTAGTAAGTTTATTTTGCAACAAAACAATAAAATAATAACAAAATCAAAGCAGAATTTTAACTGTTCATTGAAAGTTTCTTTAAAGTACTTTGGAAAACTCGGTCTTTGAGGAAGTCTCTTAGTAGTACTTTGTCAATTTCAATCTCATTGTCACTAAGGTCAATTAGCGAACTGTCTGGTGCTGCCTCCTAGAGGGATGGGGTGGGCGCTTATTCGAGGCTGGGTGCTTATTAACTTTTCCTACCTACAGGGTGGGTGCTTATTCGAGGTTGGGTGCTTCATCAAATAAATATGGTATATGTATTGAACAGTAATTTTATGGTAAACATGAAACCATTTTATTAAGAGTTAGCCCTGTTCTAGACCTTGTAAAAATAGAAAGAAAAAAAGAATTCTGTCAATTCTCCTGTAGGTAGTTTCTTATGTGAGGTGGACGATTATGAGAAGTCAGACATGAAATCACAGGTTCAAAATAATAAGAAAAATAAAACCACTAACATTTAACCCTTTATGCTCTAATATCAAAATTTAAATTCTCATTTCTTGTCCCTATACATTTCCTTTAAAGTAGTGGGGAGAAATTGTTTATATATCAAGAGAACTCATCTTGTGTGATCATGTCCTTAATTCTCATGACCTTTTTGATTGATAAGGTATTGATATTACAAGGACAAATTTGATGCTGATCACTCTTAGGGCTTAAAGGGTTAAAGTATTAAAGTGGTCTTGACCAGTGACTTGGAAGAGATGGCTGCTTCTGGGAGGTTTTGTGTGTAATGTCTCGACTTGGAAATTGTTTATATTTAGGAGAAGTGGTCACTTGAAAGAGGACCATACAGAGAGGTTCCACTGTAGTTTGCATTGTCATCTGCCTTGTAAAAACCTGTTGACGTAGCTGACTGCAAACAATGTTGCAGTTTGTTATCCACTTATGGTTTCCTGTCTGTACATTTGTATGTTGTTTTTTTCAGGTCCCACATTAAGCCAATCTTTCAATCAATAGCTGCTAAAGTTGGCTCTGATCCATGCTGTGACTGGGTGAGAATTTTGTTTAAATAATAATTTAATTTGCTGTATATTTTGCTTTTCCCCTTTTCTCTGTGCAACTCAGGGCTCGAAATTGCGACCAATACGGTCGCATTTGCGACTTAATTTTTGTGTTTGCGACTAAAACTTCCAGAGGAGTCGCAAATTTGCGAGTAGTTTTCGCCGTGGCCAATAACGAAATAAAAAGCCTAGCAGTCGCTACTTTGCCACTATTTTTGCCGAAATAAATAAAGAACTGAAAAAATATATTGTTGTGTGCCTTGATTATCGTAGACATTTGAAGATATGGGGTAAAATTGTACGTATTTTACCCGCAATGTTACGACGCAACGCTATTCCCTCGATCGCGGCCGCCATTGCAGCGGTTTCTTATTCATATGTATTGCAGGCTCATATTTTTGTTTGTTGAACCGCTGGATTAGAGCTGTCATCGCGGCCGATCGCGGCCAGGTAGAATCGGCCAAAGTGTCATCAATTTCGTAACGGTGACGGACGTTTAAGTGGATATGTTCCAAGATTGTATCCTTTCTGGAAGCTAATTTCACCAAAAAATATAATTTTGAATTGTACACTAGTTTTAAGATCGAGAAAAATGTCTTGATCGTTACGATTGTGGCGGCCAAGTTTATAGTATTGCATGTTTCGTTCTGTAAATGTACAGTCATCATTAGAGATAACGTGAAAGCTGTTGAAGTAATAAAATCAGTCTTGTTAATCATTTGTCAGTCAAAGGTATTTTTTAACTAATTGTTGCTACTTAATTTTGCGACTAAAATTTGTGAACTTGCGACTTGATTTTCGTATCTAGTCGCAAAATGGCGACTGAACTTTTTTTTTAATTTCGAGCCCTGCAACTGTTGAAAGGATTTTATGATCAGGCAAATAAAACCTATTGCAGCTTTGATTCCCCACTGTTTCCCAGATGTTTCAAGCAGTAGTAAGTGGTGTCATTAATTCTACAATTGATTTACTTCCTGTTGTAAGAGGAATCTCTGCTTATTTCTGGTGGAAAAATCTTTGGTGCATTGTCTGTTTAATGCATTTATTTTTTATCACATTCCATTAACATTCCACATGCAAAACCCAGGGTGCAGCACCATACTTACTGGTCAGAACTGGCTGGCCAAACCACCCGGCTTGTTATTGGAATGTGCCATTTTTATCTTGTGAATATGCGACGCGTTGAACAAGATATGGTATACAGGGTCAATATGCAAATTTTCACTTGTTCATCATCTGTAAACCTTTTTAATTCCCCAGTGTATAACATGTTGAAAAATGATTGCTGTAGTAAACTTTTTTAATTCCCTTAAGTGTAATTATTTTCATCCAGTTGTCTAGACAGTCTAATTTCACACAATGCATGTTTATGTCACACTAAGATGTTTTGGTTGTTTTAAATCTGTTTTTTCTCTTCAAACTCAGAATGCAAATTTAAAACTGAGCTGTAGACTCAACCTTACGTTGTTTTGTATTCACGAGATGGCTGTTAGAGCCTTTGATCAAGGACTGGTAGAACCTGTCTTTCAAAATGGTGTGTACGAACAGATGGTTCTGACAAACAGTGAGCAGTCTTGGACAGAATGACTCAGTGTTGGTTTATTTTCTAAATTCCTTTTTCATGACAACTTTTGTCAACATTGATACAACATCATCATCCATTTTTCATGGTAGCATGCCATCACAGTTAATGGAGGGACTGGTTATGAAACATTGCAGATTTCAATGGCGATGACAAAGGAGCTACAATTTATGTTGAACCGTAATTGACCGTGCACGCCTTTTGTTTTTTGATCACACGCTATGACTGAAGAACTATTGGTCATTTGCTTGAACAAAAGTTCAACATCTATTGTGTTGTGCACGGTCAAGGCTAAAAATACGATAACAAAAACATCAAACAAAGACATTTCTCAGGTTTCATAACCATTGCACTTTATTAACTATGATGTGATGTTTTATTATTAATTTTTGCCCTTAATTTAGGTTGGTGGCGATGGAGCAGGACACTTTGTAAAGATGGTCCACAATGGTATTGAATATGGAGATATGCAGGTAACTTATCCATATTGATTTTAGGAAACTGTTTACTTACCTTGTCCCCATAGTCTTCTCTGCTTTCAAAATGGCAGGGCAAGCAGAGAAAGCCCTGTCAAAGGCTGCCAAAATACTCCATATAAATACTGTGCAGTACACCTGTATTTTGTCTTGTGACACATAATAAAATGCCATCTTTGGAGGTTATTTCCAGCGATTGGCAGTGAAATTTGTGTCACTGCAGAATCTGAAACCCTATTTCAAGTGGAACAAAGGAAACAAAATACTCCACAATTCAAGCAGCCTTGTCCAGGTGTTTATCCACCAATTAAGTTCAAATTCAAAAGCATGCAGCCATATTTTTAATGTGTTTAAACCAGAAGCCAATAAACCAATAGACTTACAACAACAAAAATCTTTATTAGTTAATTAGTATACAATTTATAAGACAGGCCCACAGGTAGCAAAAGCTAATTTTGGCAGGCCAGTCAAAATAATAACATGATTTTGAATGATTGTTTTTGTCTTCTTCGTCACCATCATACATGTTCTCATAGTCATTCAGGGATATAGATTCAGTTTTTAACTGGCGGGAATATAGAACTGACAGATGGGTAAAAAATAAAAAAAATGTAGTCCTTTTAAAGCTGCACTAGGCTTTAACAGCCGGAAAAATGAAGTTCACAGCCAGGTAATTTCCCCGGCTCCTGGCTATTATCTACATCCCTGGTCATTGTCATCATCACTAAGAGGACAAGTGCAAGAATAAAATAAACCCAGGTTTTAATGCTTTTGACAACAACGTGCACCAACCCCAGTGCCTTCAATACTAAATGTACGGGAACAAGAGTGTATGGTTTTTGATCAATAATTTCCCTTTCGCTTTTAGTTAATCTGTGAAGCCTATCATCTTATGAAGAATGCGCTTGGAATGTCGCCAGACGAAATGAGTAAGGTATGTGCAGTGTTTGAGAGATGACAACAACAACTTTACTAATAGGAAAAGAAAACAATATCACAGTATTTTCCACCCACAAACAGAGGTTTCATTAGAAGCCGGCAACCGGCAAATTCCACTGACTACTTCCTAAATTATCGCTGCCTACTTTTCGATTAATTTCATTGAAGTTGATGCCTACAACCGTGGACAAAATAACTTGGGACACTTACGAAAGTATTACACTATGACAATTATTTTAGAAGAGAGAAACTATTGTTCCATTTCCTAGTCCCCCCTCCCCCTCAATACAAAGTTGAGACATTGTGGCTTGGTTATATGCATAAAACTCAACATTGTATTGGGGGTGGGGAGGGGGAGGTAACGACAAAGACAATTTGTGGGGAAAAAGGTTAAGTGTCCCAAAACTTCTGACCAAGATTGTAGAATGTTGGAAATGCCATTTCTGAGTTCCTAGATTTCAAAATTTTCTGGGGAGGTATGCACCCAGACCCCCCCTAGAGGAAAGGAGCCTTATGGCCCCTTTGTTACCACTGCCATCTATTTTATAAATATTGCCACTTACTCTCAATTTTATTGAAACCCCTGCACAAACCGGCTAAAAGAGCCATTCAAGGTGGGGCAAATTACACAGTATAGCAAGACTTATGCTTGTAGATATAATAGATAGTGATAGATAAGTTTAGTTGATAGTAAAATGTAGCTGCGGATGTTAGGAAGTAGTGGAGGCACAATAGAATGTTAGCAAAATGATGGAAATTATCAGTGGCTAAACTTTATTATGGTCAAAAGTTTTAACTAGCAGATACAATGACACTAAAAAAGTGAAGTTTCTGTTTATGTTCGGTTTCAAAGGTAACAGCATGCAGTTGCATAGAGTAAAAGAAGTTGATGCTTTAGCTTAGAGCAGTTTTCAATATATTTATTGAGTGTCGAAAGTAATTTCACAATTGCTTTGGTTTTGCATTGCTATGATTTGTGACTGGCTAAAAAATCTCGCGCCACTTTCTCAACCAATCAGAAATAAAACCTCAATTATGTTTCGCCTTCACGCATTTCCCCATGCCTGGCACTGCATGCATGGCTGTATTTATATGCCATGTATTTCCTTTGAGCTCTGATTGGTTCATTGGATTGCTTATGACTGCTGTGATTGGTCAGAGTAATTACTTTGGTTTTGGTTTTACGACACTCAAATGAAAACTGCTCTATAAAGCTACAATCATCATCAAAATTAGTTGAGACACTTTGTCATACCTTTCTTAAATTTATACCACAGGGTTATCTCAAAAAAGTGATCTCTCCCCCCTCCCCACCCCACCCCCAATCCATGTTGTACCATTGGTCAGGTACTATATATGTGGACAACAACAAATGCAACTTTGGTTGGGGGGAGGGGGTGAAGGGTTCAGGTTAGACATACCCTTTAAACAAAAGTTTCTCAGCAATTTTGTTGCTGATTGTAGGTGTGTTGCCACATAAAGTAAATTGTCTATAAGTTTGGTTCAGTTGAAATGAAAAATATGAAAATAATACTGATAAAGCACTGCGCATAGTCAAGGAAATTAATTTCTTTTAACTTCTCAGTTCCTTGCAGAACATAAGTCCAAGATCAACACTTTCCATCTAGTTCTGTTTTGTGCAGTTCTCTTTACAGAAGTCCATGTTGAACCTTTAACCTTTAACTCTGCCAAATGTGAAGCCTCCATGTTTGAACAGGGCACCCCCTGTTTCTATTGCCATTAGAGCATATTCTATTCAACGGCTGTCTTTGCTGCACTTCTGTTATTATTAAATCCAACTGTGTTTGCCTTTTGTAGGTGCTTGCAGATTGGAACAAGGGAGAACTTGACTCCTTTCTGATAGAAACTACAAAGGACATTCTGGCCTTCAAGGATTCTGATGGAACTCCTCTCGTAGAAA
Organism: Cladopsammia gracilis; assembly: GCA_022457155.1. Lineage (NCBI taxonomy): Eukaryota > Metazoa > Cnidaria > Anthozoa > Scleractinia > Dendrophylliidae > Cladopsammia > Cladopsammia gracilis. The sequence goes on from JAJGOT010000112.1 coordinate 1,391,096, forward strand.
AAATCAGAGATTCTGCCGGCCAGGTATCATAATGTTTATTTATTTATCAATGTATTAACGAAGGACAATGGATTTTGTTAATACTTATCCACTGGATACAGTGAATTACGTGGTGGATAGTGCTATCCACCTTTAGAACAACTGGGGCCTGGTGTATAAATTGGTACCCTGAAATGTAGTGCGGAGGGTAACCCAGCAGTGGACTGTCAGTTGCTTCATGTTACAAGTTCTGACCGTGTGGACCACCTGTGGAATATGTTGAAATGTACCTTTATTTTCCCAGGTGAAACCATAATTCAGGGAACAACTTTTACCCTTTTACTCACAGAGTCAATTATGGAAACATGTAGTGTAGCATGTAGTTCTAACATTTGAGTCTGTGGATGAAATCCTACTTGATATGCTGCGCATATTAGACAGAGGTTTAACATGTGTGTTATATGCCTTTGCTTACCATGTGCTCAGATTTAATGTGTGAAACGACGGCCATGTTGGTGGATTAAAAGTTATTGTGTGAAACCAATTCCTCGAGTATTCATTGCGAGACACAACACTACTAATGTGACCATTCAAATGAAACCTCTTCGGCAGTACTTCGGCATGGTACTATTTGTTTTTCAATATTCATTTGTTTTTCAATATTTTGCAAAATGAAATTTAGGATGCTTCTTGAATTTTGAGTTTTGGCACTCTTGCATGTAGGAATTTAAAGGGTTAGGACAAAACATGACAGCAGAGACTTGGCCTTGCTCTATGCACCTTTAAATGAAAGGTGAACACTAGCCAACCACACCACAGAGCTCTTTGTTTGTTATGTCTTTTGAGAATAAGTTAGCTAATAGGGTTATCACCTTGTTTCTTTATTAGAAAGGAACTGGCAAATGGACAGCAATATCAGCTTTGGAATATGGAATACCAGTCACCCTCATAGGTGAGTATCACAGAGGAATAAAGGCAATAATCTATCCTCTTCTAGTTTGAGATAAAAGTTCTGTTCTTGTTAGACAGAAACTGGAGTGTTCATTCTCTGGTAATTTTCTGTGTTTTTAAGCACAATCAATAACAATATTCCTCGCCCCCAAAAAAGAAAAAAGGTTCTTGTTTTCCTTTATGTTGATATTTTTGCAATGATTTTGGCTATAGTCACAGACATGTCAACAACATAACCATTCAACTGCTGGTTAACATTTGTGACTCGCAAACATCTGTGTTTAACATCTCTCAGACACTGCTCTTCCCTCCCTCACTAACAAGTCTTTTTTCTCCCTCTCCAGGTGAGTCTGTGTTTGCTCGCTGCCTTTCATCACTTCAAACTGAACGTGTCAATGCTAGCAGCCAGCTTAAAGGCCCATCCACTACAAAATACACAGGAGATAAAAAAGAATTCATTGAACATATTAGAAAGGTAATAACAATAAGACTTCTTTTGATGAAAAAAATCTGCAAAACATAATGGACCACAAACATATTTTTAACAAAAATCACTCCATTATCTAGTCTGCAAGAAACCCCCCTCCCCCAAGCAACCCCCTATTATCAAATGAATATCATGGAGAACAAATATCGGAAAGTTTTCTATCTGTTTCCAAGGTCCTAAATTCTTTAATTCTCTTAGCTTTGAAATTCAATATGTTAGAAGCATCGCCTCTTTTACTTCTAAACTGAAAGCATTTCTCTTATCGTAAACATTTTTTCTTTTTTTTTCTTTCCACTTTGCGTTTTTAGCCTAACTATACTTAAAACAAATATATAATATATAATGTTTATTGTTAGTAGTTTTGCCATTGATCTGACGTTATATTTTTTTAATAATTAGTTGATTATAATATATTGAGGGAGCCTATTTATTTATAAGCCCAGTGGTTTCTTTTGGGCTTCCTTGCTCTTCAATTTTATATTTACTGTAACTGTATACAATATAGGGCAATAAACTAAACTTGAAACTCGAGTTGTGTTTCAAATCATGCTGCTGTAGAAATTCAAGAAATTCTCCTTTTGCATTTTCATAACTAGGGATTTAAATAGGGTAAGGATTGGTCAAAACAGACCTGGTGCTACTTATAACAGTGTCTTTTTCAGGAGTCTGCCTGAATTTTGTATGAAAGCATAATATATTTTTTTGAACAGGCTCTGTATGCATCCAAGATTGTGTCTTATGCTCAGGGCTTCATGTTGCTGAGAGAAGCTGCCAAGGAGTTTAAATGGACACTGAACTATGGTGGCATTGCACTCATGTGGAGGGGAGGCTGTATCATTAGGAGGTAACTAGACTAGTAGTAATCGGAGATCATGGAGACGCGTTGGAAGGAACTTCCGGCGGAAATGAGCCCCTAAAAAAAAACAATAGGGGCGGCCATTTGGAAGACCGTCTACCAAAAAATCTCAAATTATACTGCATGTAAACCACAGGACAACCAACACGAACCAAATTAGAATTGCGTTCTTCGAACGCGATAAAGATAATGAGGTTTATGTTGGGGGCAGAATGGGTTAAGGTGTGTAAGAAACTGAAAGGGTAGGATGGGGATGGGACAGAAGAGGTTAGGGTGGGTATGAAACAGAAGGGTTAGTGTTTCAAAAAATTTGCTGCTAAATAAATATTGGTCATTAAATAAATCAGCCCATTGCCATAGAGCCAGCCTTGCATTCAGTTTGTCTTATACACTTCACGTGACTTCTGGTTCAAGCATCTCTGCATAGAGATCCGGCAAAACCAAACCAGTGCATTTTATTTACATGTATGCTTGTGTGGACCTCTGCATTCAAACATTTCTGTTAGAAGGGTTAGAGTTAGGGTGGGGTGGGGTGGGGTGGGGTGGAGTGGTATGGTGTGGTGTGGTGTGGTGTGGTGTGGTGTGGAATAGAAGGGTTGCAGTTAGGATGGTGTGGTGTGAGGTGGTGTGGTGTGAGGTGGTGTGGATGAAACAGAAGGGGGTAGGATGGGTATGAAACAGAAAGGTTAGGGTGGTGTGCTGTGGATGAAATAGAAGGGTTAGAGTTAGGGTGGGGTGGTGTGGTGTGCTGTGGGGTGGTGTGGATGAAACAGAAGTGGGTAGGGTGGGTATGAAAAAGAAGGGTTAGGGTGTTGTTGTGTGGTGTTGTGCTGTGGATGAAATAGAAGGGGGTAGGGTGGGGATAGGACAGAAGGGGGTAGGGTGGGAATAGGACAGAAGGAGGTAGGGTGGGGATAGGACAGAAGAGGGTAGGGTGGGGATAGGACAGAAGGGGGTAGGGTGGGGATAGGACAGAAGGGGGTAGGGTGGGGTTGAAACAGAAGAAGGTAGAGTGGGGAGTGTGTCATTAGGGGAAAGGTGGTGATGACATAAAATAAAATGATGATAATCGTTAGTAAATACACTGTTCTTGTTCCATAGTTTAAATTTATTAGGGGAATAGCAGCCAAAACATGATTTCATAGACTACTGGATAGTCAAGTGGGCAAGCTGGCCATGTGCATGGGCAAACAGTGTCGCTATACTATACAGAAAAGGATTTATTATTTCCAAATGAATCATTTTGTACTCTCTTTCTAGAAAAAGGATAACTCATGTCATTCTTTTTGTTTCAGTGTTTTCTTGGGAAATATCAAAGAGGCATTTAATAAGAATCCTAATCTTCAGAATCTGTTGTTAGATGATTTCTTCAAAGATGCTATTCACAAATGCCAGGTAGGCCACTAAAATGTTTTGCCAGGATGCAACCTTTACAATGCAATTGAATTAAGTTCCCTCACAGAACTGTTAAGTTCTACTTTTGCCTGGGTATGCCATGTGCATGAGTACTAGCAGTATCGAAATAGTGATATATTCTCACCGGGGCTACCAAGTAACAATGCCTCAGGATGTAATATTAAGATATGGGATAGGCCAGCCCGAGGCGGTAGTGAGTAGGTAGCTCCCTGGAGCGTGCGCTATCATCGCTGCGGGGAGGAGGGAGGGGCGTACTTAACTAATCCTCCCCGAGCGCCATGACAGGACTTTTGAGGTTATGAAGGACTGATCGCACCAGAATAAGATTATATAGCCAACAACGTGCCGGAAGTTGCGCAACCCATTCCCACGGTACTATTCTTGGGGTTTAAAGTTACGTAATATGTTGAACTTCGCCATTGTTTGAAGGAATCCCCGTTGAGAATAGCTGTATGGCTGCCCCTCCATGGTACATGTGGCTGTGCGCATACCAAGGGGATGTGTACTTTGGCTTTCCTGTATTTAGTTGCTTGTTAGAAGAAGCGTTGGATTCAACTGCCCTTCTCGCTTTTAACAACTGAAAATGTCAAATAACCTTTACTCCCCCCTCCCCCAGAGTCAAAACTTGAGTCGTGTGCTGATCTAATTTTTGAGTCTGAATTTTTGAGTCTAATTTTTGAGTCTGAATAAATTTTTGAGTCTGAATAAAATCCCAAAGTTTGACTATTCAACTAAGTTTGACTATTCAAAGAAGACCTTTGGATAAAAATGAAACGATGAGGAGAGTCGAATTGGTGTAGTAAGAGAGATCATGACCAAAATTCTCATTGTAATATCGATGCATAATCAATCAGAGCAGTCATGAGAATTTAAGGCATGGTCACCTGAGATGAATTATCTTGATATTTTGACAATTTCTCCCCACTTCTTTTATAAGAAACGTGTGGGACAAGGAAGGAAAATTTGTATTTCGATATCGGGGATAAAAGTGTTAAATGAATGCGTGATTATCGCTAGCATTTGTATCTTCTATCAACTGCGAGGATCATTACTTCACTTTACATTTGTATCTTTGTAGGATTCTTGGCGGAAGGTCGTGGCTAGCGCGGTGACTCTTGGGATACCTACCCCAGCATTCAGCACGGCCCTTGCGTTCTATGATGGATACAGGTTAGAAAAACAATTTGATTGAGATATTAAAATGGATATACAGGGAGCATAGTTTATAAATAAACACTGGTGCTGCATCGGTGAAAAAGTGAAAAACTATAACTTAGCTTGGTAGTTAGACCGCCTGAAACGGATGGTTTATGGTGGCGAACTTTAATACCTCATCAATTCAGTTGATAAAACCGAATTTTAGTGTTCCCATACTATTCACCTCGTATTCGCGGTTTTACTATAAACGGTGAAGAACAAAAGACGGCAAGAAAGCATTATTGAAATATTCGATAGATTACCCACTTCCACCACTTCTGTTGTTGGAAGAAGCGATTATATATTTTCAACGATTGAGAAAATTTTGTTAATCGACTGTTGTAGCCTATGAACCGTGCATCGGTAAACTTTGCGAATCAACTCGTTTTTCGTGTTCAGGCTACTCAATAATTTCTTTTCTTTACTACTGCAGTAGTAGGACTCTCCCCCGGACCCTTGTTTATCATTAACACCTCCGTATATCTCGCGCTTCTCCCCTCCTCTCACCTCCGGGGGAAGGAGGTACTACTGCCAATCTTCGCGCAATCCTACATATATCAAGTTTTGTCGTTTCATTTTCTTAGGTCAGCTCGCCTTCCTGCTAATCTTATTCAGGTATGTAATGAAAATTTATCAATGTTGTGACCGTTTGTACTGAATGCAGATCTTTATAAGTAATCCTCAGCTTCACTGATGATAATTATTGCGTCGACGAAGGAGACGCTTCCTAATCTTGTCGGCTAGGCGGAACGAATCGAGAAAAGTGTCGGTACCAAATCTGCGCCATCTTGAAACGTCACAATATCCAGCATGCTTAGCGCGTCGTCTATAGCGGAACGAATCGAGAAAAGTGTCGGTACCAAATCTGCGCCATCTTGAAACGTCACAATAGTATCCAGCATTCCCAGCTCGTGGAAATCAGGCATCATCCTGGGGGGCTGGGGTTGTGAATAATCTATTTGTCTTGATTTAGTTTCGGATATTTTCCCGATTTTGGAATCGTACGGCTCAATATTTCAATGCCTACTACTACTGGTATGTTTTGAATGTTCTATCTTGATTTTGCTGTGGTTCTCTGCCTGATTTGGGAAGCTTTCACCTAAATACCGACGTCGTTCTTCGCGATGTTCTACGGTACGGTGCAATTCGCTGTATGTCTTGTAGCAATAATTCACTGACCGGCCGCGCCAGGCGAACGCAGATTAACTTTACAGTGCTCGAAATTGCGCCTGCATCGGGCGCATTTGCGACTAAAGATTTCGCAGTTTTGTGACTAAATTTGTCTAGCTAACAAAGGAATTATATTCAACAGTCTTGTGTCTTACTTGCAACTGGTAGTTGTAATTTTATCCGAAAAATCCTGCGAAATACACGTTGAATGTTGCGTGACTTAATCGTCGATTTCATGCTCCATTAATGCGGTGTCCAAGAAGTTTTTCACGGGAGCACTTTTTCAGGCTTTCTCAGAAATTTCTCATTTCCGGTTCCGGTATTAGTACATGTACTGAGGAGTATGATTTCAGAAATCAAGACAAATAGACTTCTTATATGTCGGAAAAATCTGAGACCTTTCGGAGTACACAGCATGGCAGGATTTTGCCCGATCCCACGGCGATAGCGTGAATTTGTTTGATGTCGGCCCGACGTTTTTGCCTGCGTGACATATCTCGCGACTTAGCCCTTTTAAACAGTGGCTGAATTAATTCATGAAACTGAGGTACTAGGTCAAGACGAGGTGTCACGGGATAAGGAGACGCACTATAATCTATGATTACTACTAGTACTAAGCTGTAATTGTCTCGAAACTCATTTTTCTATGTGTGTGACTTGTCATCGCAGGCTCAGCGCGATTATTTTGGTGCCCATACCTACGAGCTGCTGGATAAGCCCGGCCATTTTGTGCATACCAACTGGACTGGGCACGGGGGTTCTGTATCGTCCACCACCTACCAGATTTAAACACTAAAGAGCCAAGAAAGAACATACTCAGCGCGTTCACCTTGAATACATCGTTTGCAGTTTCTTCTGCCGTTTCGAAAATGGGACACTTGTAGCGCGAATTGCAGTATTTGTACGAAGTGTTATGTCAATTTTTTTCTGTAAAACTGATTCCTGAACTATTTGGTGAACCAGTAGCTTTTCTTGCCTTCTACGTAGACTTCGTTACGCTCGTCACGCAATCTTTCCTCTCGAAGCACGTGACGTGCCCATTTCCCGCGGTATGTGACCTGGAGCCCGTTTCTCGAAAGTCTCGACAACTTTTCGGGCCCGAAACTGTACTTTAAAATCAGAATCTATAGCATGGTGAAGTAGTTTTTAGCCTTCAAACATCCCGACTTGTTTCGTCAACTTAGAATGTTATTGCTTAGCTTTCAAAACAAACAAAATTTTAATCTTTAATGTAAACATTTCGCATATAAGATAGAATCTTATAGATTCTGATTTTAAAATGTAGCTCCGGGACAAAAAAATTATCGGGACGTTGGAGAAGAAGGCCACAGTAGAATTTTTTTTAATGTATGCTTGATGGAGTGGAGGCGCGGTGGTCTAATGGACTTTCAACCAGAAGGTCGGTGGTTCAAGCCTGGTCTCTGCCGTCGTGTTCTTTCCTAAGACAAGAAACTTTGCCCCACGTTGTTTCTCCCCACCTAGGTGCATAAATGGGTACCAGCGACTTATTGCTGGGGGTAACCTTGCGATGGACTAGCATCCCATCCAGTTGGGTTGTGCCTTAAGAATACCGTTTAGAGGGACGTCGGACACCTTATTAAGACTAATATAACGTAATGTCGACACTTAGACTTTTATTTTCAATAAATTTTTAAGTGTAAAAAAGAAAATCTAAAATCCCCCACTCAGGATTGAACCTGTGATCTCAGCTAGGCTTAGGCTTAGATAGCCTACTGTACCACTGTACCAACTAGCTTCTCGGGTTGTTCAGGCTTAAATTTAACAATATAAACTGCTACCCATAACATCAACAGAAAGCTAACCAGTTACTCCGTTATATACGTTTCAATAAGGTGTCCGACGTCCTTCTGAACGGTATTCTTTAGGCTTAACCATCCAGATGGGAGTAGCAATATTCTCAGTCGCTTCATGCCACACCCGGATACCACAGAAACCGGGTTGGGCTCCGGCAGTTGTTAGCCATTAGTCTTGTGAAGACTTAACTTACCCTTAACTCTTTATGGAAATTATCATTGGCATTATATCTCACACAGACACTGTATTCGCACTCATTTTTCCCGTTTCATAAAGGAATGGAAGTAAAAACGCAAAATAGTATATGGTGTAATGAATTATGATTTTAATTCAGTATACTGTTTTATAAAGGTGACTTCAGTTTTTAGGATGTAGTTATTAAAATGAAATATTGTTGTCGTTTATACCTAACGGCAATATGTAGGTTGATCATCGCAACATTAAAATAGAATGACTTTGCAACAGACGTGTTTTGATCTCGACTTGTTATTACTTCTTGGTCTTACATAGTTTGTTTGTTTGATTGTCTGATGCTTTATTAATTAGCTGTTTCTTTTTATAGATAAACTGTTAAGTTTTGTACTTACCATTTCGCTACCAGTCCCTTTTCACTACTATAATTATAAGTATAGTTTTCAACACTGTAACGGTCACTTTTGAAAATGTGTGTAGTAGCATACGAAACGTCAAGTTTTATCAAAAAGTTCAATATGATTATCACCGCGGTTTGTATTTTATTTGCGTTTATTTCTGGCATTTGTAACTTGAAAGCATGGAGAACATGGTCGGAAATATTCGGTAACCAATGAAGAACGAAAGCGTTCTAAAGTATACTTCAGAGTAGTATCTCATTTCTCCTGGGGGGGGGGGGGGGGTGGGGGAAGGGAGAGAGAGGGAGTACCTCGTTTCTCACAGGGGGATGGTTAAGGGTACTCCTGACCTTCGCGGGTGTCCTTCGGAAAAAAAAATTCGTACATGCGCCAGTTTCAAGAGTAATCATGTCAAACTATATATCAATAGAAAGCTTAATGACTCTAATAAATGTAGTTTTCGATAAAAATAATTTTAGCAACCTTTTCTGTTGCAAACGGCCAGGAGCCTATAAACCTCTACACAACCGAGGGTTCAATTAAATTTACCGAGTATCCAATGTCGTGGCAAGACCGACATACAGTCAACTCTCTCTTAAGCGACCACCCTTGGTGGAGGAAAAAGTGGTCGCTTTAGGCGGGATTCTACCTGAATGCCATTTACCCGCCACTTAACGTGGCTTTAATGGAATATCTCGTTCATGTTTCAAGCAGTCTAAAAACCCCATGCTCTTCTCGGGGGCGGATCCAGGATTTTGAAATGGGGGGTGAAATTTTAATAAAATATTAATAAAATATTATTTATTTGAGAAAAAAGAAAGAAAGGGTCTCAGAAAAGGGGGGGGGGGGGGTGAAAATTCACCCATTTCAGCCCCCCCCCCCGGGATCCGCCCCTGCATCTTACTTATCTATGTTATGTAGTGTTTTGCAAATTTTTGGGTATGTTTGGGAGGAAATAGTTTTTCTCAAAGGATTGGTAAAAGTTTAGAGAAATAAGAAATATTGAAGATTTGGCGCAGTACACGGCACAGTTTTCTGGTTTGCTGAGAAAACAATAGAACAAACAACACAACAATGGACCCTAGCCCTGAAAACAAAAGAGCTGCGTGATAGCCAGGTCCAATGAAATTAGAGGTTATTAAGAGCTGCGTGCTATCTGGAAGATTTAGTGAAGTTTTAAAATTAGAATTTGTAGTTAATAATAAATAGACGGAAACCAAGTTAGTCCACTAGCAGCCTACGTGTAGCCGTAGTCAACTGTCTATTGGTGTTCCAAAAATCATTTTCTTTCTTCTATCCCTTCTTTAAACTTCATAAAATTTCATTCAAATTTAGGTTAAGTCCCGCCTAAGCGAAAAATCAATTTGAAACAGTATTTGGACTGAGAAACAAAACGGTTATTTATAGAAGTGGTCGTTAAGAGAGTTGACAATAGCTGCAAAGCGTTATTTACAAGGGATCAATCAACAAAACCGTATCAGGCTTTTTCGATATTCTGATTGGTTAGCGAGATATCCTACGTCAAGTTGGAGTAGATAAAAAGTTGCGAGACGTGTTGCGTAAATGGTCGCCACGGAAAAAATATTTTAAATGTCAAAATTTCCTGACAGGCTTTTGTTCGTCGTTATCCCAGAAGTGTTTTGGCCAAATTTCACGTTATGTTAATCCTTCAAATCTACTATCCTGGGAACCAGTTCTCTCGCGGTACGATTTCGTGAGATGTGGGGGCCGGCCGGAGGGAGGCCGGCAACGAGCGGCAACAATATAAGAGACACGAGAGGCTTGCAAGAGTGCGAGAAAAGCATCTGGCACCAAGGATACAAATCCTTGCGATGGACTTACATCCCATCCATGGGGGAGTAGCAATACACTCAGTCGCGGTTAAGGTCCGGCAATTGTGAGCCACTAAGCTTATGAAGACTTACCTATCTCAGTTCCTAAAGAGTGTAATGAAGTTCACGTAGGAAAAACAATAGAAACTTACGTTGCAAGCCGTTAGTGTAAATAACTGATGAATGAGGAGTGCTTTCAAAAGCAAAGTCTCTTTTATTGGGGTGGAAGGCAATTATAACTTGAGGTGACAAAGCACGGGTCCAGTTCCATTTTTTTCGGCCCAAAAGCACTATATCGGCGCTTCTCCAGTCCGTACCTGCTATTTTATGTAACATAATTGTGTACTCGCACGAAAACTGGTCCGGACACCGTAACATGTAGTATAAACAGCACGTGTCGAACCGGGTCCTCAGCTGAGACCTTGCTAAGCTGTTCCTACATATTGCTTGTCGCGCTTGTGGCGCTTGTGTAAGCGGGCAAAAACGGTAGCCCGTATCGCTTTTTTAGCGCGAGTCCAGACCCAGTTTTTCTGTAGTGAAAATGCACGTTGTGATTTTTAGCTAAAATGTGTCTTTTAGTCTATGATTGCCTTTCATTCGGGAATGGCAAAGAGCTCACCTAACTTTTTGTCCGCCCCTGGTAAGGGTGAATCAAAGTAATTGCTCTGGCCAATCACAGAACTCGCAGATAATTCGATGAACCAATCAGAAATCGAAGCAAATACACGTAACCAGCGCCAAGCGCGGGAAAGCGCACGCGAGCAAGTCACGATTGGTTTTGGTTTTACTTCTGATTGGCTGAAAAAGTGGCGCGAGATTTGTTAGCTAATCACAAAGCGTAGCAATGAAAAACCAAAGCAAGCAAGAAATTGCTTTCGACACTCAATTAAAAAGCGCTGTAATAGCTTGTCCAGTCTGTATTTAGAGGCACCCAACGAGGAATGTTTAGAAAAACGCTTGAAATGGCGTTGTACAGTTTTTCCATATCATTATAGTGTCTTTACAGGGAACCCAATGAGAAATGTTTAGGAAAACGCTTGGAATGGCGTGGTACTGTCTTTCCATATCATTATAGTGTCTTTACAGGGAACCCAACAAGAAATGTTTAGAAAAACGCTTGGAATGGTGTTGTACAGTTTTTCCATATCATTATAGTGTCTTTACAGGGAACCCAATGAGAAATGTTTATGAAAACGCTTGAAATGGCGTTGTACTGTCTTTCCATATCATTATAGTGCCTTTACAGGGAACCCAATGAGAAATGCATATAGTTTATATAGTTAAATTTAGGCTTAAGCAACCCGAGAAGCTAGGTGGTACTCTCACTACTCTGGTACGATGGCTATGTAAGCCTAAGTTAAGACAATGAACAGTAGAAACCACAATTACAAACCAGTGAGAGGTGCCAGATCTGTGACAAAGATCTGGATCAGTAGAAAAACTTGAATAAATGTAAAATAACAGGGCAAACTGATCCTTATGGCGGAGAAAAGATTGAGGCAAGAAAAATAAAGTAAAATAAAAGATATATATTTTGTGCCCTAAGCCTAGCTGAGGTCACAGGTTCAATACTGAGTGAGGATTTTAGATTTTCTTTTTTACACTTAAAATTTATTGAAAATAAAATTCTAAGTATCGACGTTACGTTATATAATTCTCAATAAGTGTCCGACCTCCTTCTGAGCTATAGAAGGTAGACTTTACCCACTACCGGCTGCATTAGCTATCTTAGCGAGCCTGCGATGGTGATAAGCGGTCGGATAGCTCCTGCAGTCGGTTGCTAGGTGACGCCACATATTCTCGTCACATCTCTTCAAATAACCAACAAATAGCCATCGTTTGGTGCTGTCTGTGCCTTGATATTTTACAAAATTAATTTTTTTCCATCTTGTTTTTTTTCTTTTCGTTAGGAGTAAAAATTCGATTTCACCATTTTGATTTCTTGACTCTCATTTCAATTCAATTCAATTATATTTCACTGATAATTTGACTCATCAGTAACAGTATACAACACACTAAAACATTGGATAACAGAGCAATAGATACAGACGAATAAGGAAAGATACAATGAAATCTCGTTAGTGAATTTTGTCAGACCGATATGATGTAGATGTAGATGATCCTTTAGGTACAGGTACCATCTGCGATAACCAGCTACTAGCACATGTGAAACAAAGCGCTGGAATAAAGGTAATGACACCGCTATGAATAATGGATTAGAAATCTTTTTGTTTCCACGGAGTTTTATGATTCTTCCAAAAATGTTATCTTCCACATAAAATTAACAAAGAGTATTAATAGCAGTTTCTACGATAATATGCTACGTTCTGTAAATCGTAAAGCGCCGCGGGAAGGATATAAGTAGGGCAACATAAATTGGTGGAAATATGCGTATGAGCTGGATGTTAATAGGACTCGCTTTACAGCTTTCCATCCTTGTTCTATTTTATCGACTTTTCTTCGAAGAAAGAACGTTTATTGTACGTAGAGCTTCCCCCGAAACGTTTCCAACCCTTCAAGACGTTCAAATTCCCGAGGATTCTCAAATAAACTGGAAATCACTACATGAAACAACAAATCTAGCCACAGAGATAAAGTGGAAAGAAATTCCGAGAAAACCAGCGCCTTCAGCCGAGGAAATGAGTGATAAATGGATTGTTGTCACGACTATAAACTCGCCAACAGAGGATGTGAAAAAGCTAGCTGCTATCGAAGGCTGGAAAGTTGTAGTTGTCGGTGATACAAAAACGCCGGCAGATTGGAGGTAAGCATTTTCAAACGGCCTTACCCTCCTTGTTTCCCTCGCTGTAGGTTTTTACTTTTGAGTTCATGCATGAAACCCCGATGTGTAACCATTCAAATCGCAGCCCGCTGAGTTAACAAAATTTTCATGTGGTGCTGTTTGTTATTTAAAATAAAATGTTCTATTTTTTCTTTTCATTTTTACGCTTTGGCAGCCGCTCTAAGGTAAAGCAACGGGTGATTTGTTCCGGTGTTTGTGTCGTCAAATCCCATAACATTCATTTTAAGTTCAGGGATTGGCATACGCGACGCACACTCACTGAATTAAGAATATATCCTCGTTAATTTAGACATGCTGTGCGGAGTAAAAATAAGTGACTGAAGCCCCATTCAGACTCAAACTACTTCTGAATGGCAATAAAAGTCAATAAAGTTTCTTTTAGTAAAGATTTCACTCCAAATATTACGGGAGGTTAGCAGGTATATTTCTAAACCTTTTTTTTAAACTAAACAACATTTAAACATGTTTAAGCGTTGGTGTGAATAGGGTATTAGACAGGTATTCTAAAATCAATGTCAAAAATTTTGACATTATTGCCACGTGTGATTTTATTTACTTGGGTTTGCAACGCATAATGAATCGCAGGCCGCCATTATGCCTAAAAGGACAAAAGAAAACAAAAGATTTATAAAGTAAACAGAAATTTATCTTCTTGTGTTCAACTCGATGTCTCACGAATGAGCCCAAGCAGTCATGTTTTATTTTATGATTAAACAACACTAATTACAAAGCCATTTTTAGAAGATTATCGAAAATTCTCCAAATACTGTCCATAGGGTTTTCGAACGACATTTCCGATCATTTTGCAACATTTTCCGATGACTAGAAAAGATTGCCGAAGATTACCGAAAAAGATCCGAAGATGTTTCGATTGAATGTCAACTTTGACTTTTATACGGGAAAACATATGGATATCTTTACGTGCGTCGAGATATGATGTTTTTTAGAGGTAGAAATCCTTGTAATAAACACAATTTTTCAAATCAAACTTTGAGAAATCCACTGATCACTGAAACCTTTTGTTGCTGTTTATTGTTTTTTCACAGTTATCCCAACTGTGTCTTCTTGAGTGTGGAAAAACAAAAGACTCTGGGGTATCGCATCCACGACTTGCTTTCCTACAGAAGTTATCCTCGAAAGAATATTGGCTACCTCTATGCTATTCAGCATGGCGCAAAAATCATCTATGAAACGGATGATGACAACTCACCAACAAGTGGGAAAATAACTTTCTATCAGAAAGAGTCTGGAGACTTTTTTGTGTACAAAACTGATTCTCCAATGGTAAATCCTTACGAACACTTTGGACAAAGTACCATTTGGCCTAGAGGGTACCCCCTGGATCACATTGGTGATCCCCCATCACACAAGTTTGTGAAATGCGAAGGGGTTGACTCTTCAATACAGCAGGGTGTAGTGAACGGTGATCCGGATGTGGACGCGATATTTCGACTTACAAGAAAAGACAAAGGTGTTGATTTGAAAGTGGAGTTTGATGCAGAAGCACCTCCTGTTGTTCTTCCCCCAAATACGATGGCTCCATTCAATTCCCAAAACACACTGTTCTTACACAGGGCATTATGGGCCTTGTTGCTACCGAACACGGTAAGTTTTCGAGTCTGCGATATCTGGCGCGGTTACTGGTGTCAGCGGTTGATGTGGGACATTGGAACACAATTATCATTTTTTCCACCAAATGCTGTCCAGTACCGAAATGCACATAACTACTTCGCAGATTTCAAAGATGAGAAAATGGTCTATTATGACTCTGGTCGTTTGATTGAGTTTCTGAATAACTGGAAATCTGAAAAGCCAGATTTCTTCAGCAGAGTTCTGGATTTAAGTATAGCAATGGTGCAAAATGGCTTCTGGGGGATGAATGATGCCATCTTAACTGAAGCATGGTTAGCTGACTTAGTCAGTGTAGGGTATGAAATGCCAGCTATAAATGCATCTTCCAAACCGTGTAAGAAAGTTATCAGTAAAGAGACAGAGCTTCGTCCAAAGGAAAATCCATCGTCATATTTACGAGCAGGAAAAGATTTGAAAAACATGGTTTCATAGTAAATGAAAAATCTGAAAACACTTTACATTAATAAGCACAGTTATTGGTTTATAAAAAGATTCAAGGTTAATCGGGGCGTGGCCAGATTACAGTCGTTAATACGCTGAATACAGACACGGAAGGGATCACGGAAACTGTTGGTATAAACAGGGTGTTCGTATGGAGCGGGTTCATATGGATGACGTAATTTAAGGCGGGGGTACACGTGAAATGAAATGAAATTTTAAGAGGTTTAAAGAAGGGATAGAAGGAAGAAAATGATTTTTGGTACACCAACAGACAGTTGATACCCACGCAAGGGCACCCCAGCTAGTGGACTAACTTGGTGTCCGTCTATTAATTATAAACTACAAATTCTAATTTTAAAACTTCACCAAATCTTCAATTTCTCTTAATTTTACAAATCCTTTGAGAAAGACTATTTCCTCCCAAACATAACAAAAAATCACCCCAAAATTGACAAAACACCCCATAACATAGATCAAGAGAAAATCTCTTGCATACATTCATGAGATGAGCATGAAGTTTTTGGATTGCTTGAATCGTGAACGAGATATTTCCATTTAAGCCATGTCAAGTGGCGGAAAAATGGCGTTTGTGTGGACCCCCCGCCTTGTAAGTGTCAGTTTTATTGTTTTTAAATAAAAATTGCAGTAAATTACCGCATGAACCCCGCCAAGACACTAAAATATTTACGATTAGACAAACGTTTGTAATTTTCTTTCAATCAAACTGATAGTATATATGTAGCTTACTAACTTGGCGCATTTGAGAAAATTTTTATCGCTTAGAATTAGCCAACATGCCTTATTAATTAAGGAGGTTAATTTCGTATCAGATTGTTTTAATCGGGACGGGAAAAACTGTTTGTTGACCGTATTAACGGGTGTAATCTTAGAGAAAATGTATTGGTTTTCGGCCGGGACCATGAAAACTGTCGGTAATAACGGGGTGTCCGCAAAGTGGATTTCGACTGTAGTTGGTCAGTATTTGGATTCTTATTCAACCGTAACGTTTAGCGGGGAAAGCTAACGTCTTCTTCACCTTAGTCCATTTTCTGTTGTTGTTTTGCTTTATTACGACATAAAGTGGGTTCACAAACCCGTGAAATAAAATTAGTGTCTGATGGTATACCTTCACCAGAGACTAAGACTGAGTGGGCTCATGGACTGAGCAGTTACTTTCGATGGCTCAGAAATCAATAGCCCATTTCCGAGCTGCTCTTAGCCTCCTTTACAAACCGAGGCCAAGTGCAAAACCATTCATATGGATGTACCTAATTCAATAGAGGTAACTTTTGGCTATAGGCAAATGCGCATTGGGAAGCTATTCTTTGGCGGTTACTCAAGCAAAGCATTGCATCGTGTTCCGTATGCCCAAATGCCCAATGTCCAATTACCAATGACTAATTGTCAAAGAAACCTTTATTGAATTAGGTATATAAATTTTATTTGCATGTAACTAAGAAAACTCATTTCGATATGAATGGTTTTGCACTTGGCCTCGGTTCGAAAAGGAGGCTTAGAGCAACTTGGAAATGGACTATTGATTTAAAGCATAAATTTCGCAGACATTGAGAAGTTTGGAAGAGTTACCATCTGTACCATCTGGTGGCAAGTTCGTGTTTATATTATCGAAGAGATAAAGCCGTTCCAGATTTAAACTGTCAATGTTACCAACAAGACTTTCAAAACCATTCAAAGATCTGGGGGATAATTGGCAGGAACCAGGCACTGACAAGGAATGGTCGTGAGTGAGGTTTACCCTTTTTAGCAGTTAGACATTCGAGGCTATCAGTTACAGGCGCGTACCTGCCTTTAAGCAAATAAGCACGGGCTTACAAGTCGCTCGGACGGTATATTAACTTTTTTTTTAAAAAAGTTGTATTAGAACGATTCGACTCAGCGGTAATCCAGCTGTAGACTTAGTGTAGACTTGTATATATAGAGTGAATGTCCCAGCAGAAACACAAGAGATGTACCAGCTTTTTCTTTGTCGTTCAGTAGACAGTGGAACCTCCATTAAGGTGAAGTAACACGGGCAAGAAAATCGTGCAATTTGCCGCGGGCAACAATGTTGCAATGCAGGTTGCAGCCCTGATGTTGCGCGTATTACCACCTACGCGTGCAACAAATTTTCATGTTGCAGAAAGTAGAAGCGACGTCTACTTTCTGCAACATGAAAGTTTGTTGCGCGCGTAGGTGGTAATACGCGCAACATCAGCAACGCAACCCGCGGCAAGTTGCACGATTTTGTCGTCCGTATTACTTCACCCTTAACCTTATTTAGCCTTGGAGGGGGGCAGCACAAAGTACCCGCGCAAATTTCCGACACATTTTGATATTAAAGCAAACGCCACCAAACTTCATTACTTTTCTTTAAACTTATCTGGCAACAATTTGGTTGGAAAATTCGTTGTTCAGGTGACTTGATGCTTCCTTGGCAACAACATTTTGGCAGCCATGTGTTTCGAAATTTTGACTTTTTTAACCTTTTTATGACAAAATTTAAGTTTATCGACGTAACTTTTACATATTTTGCGCCACTTTGAGTCAATTTGGACGGTTTTCGCAGGTTTTGGAAAAATCCTAGCCTGTTCCAGGCTCTCAGATAGCTCGCCCCCACTATCTGAGAGCCTGGAACAGGCTAGAAAAATCCGGAAATCCAAGGTTACGGATCCAAGCCGGAATGACGTAATTATCACGTCATATGATGTCATCATCTCGTTTTACAAAGGACCGCAAAGGAAACAGTTTTTGCCGTATCTGTACCCTCCAAATTTCATTGTCATACAAATCTGCCGGTCCCGGCCAGCAAAACGTTCATATAATCTTTGTTATTATCACCTCTATTAAAGGGACACCTCTATTGAAGGGACACTTCTCCTGGCCCCGATGGTTTCCCCTTAACCCTATTTAGTCTGGGCCTTTTGGAAATCCTGAGCATGATAGGGTTGGGGGGGGGGGGGGGGCACATTGCGTCCCTCCCTCGTAACTTCAAAAGCATTAAAGCTCCCATTAATAGCGGTGACCCTTAAATAGAGGTGATAATTGCAAAGATTATATGAGCGTTTTGCCGACCGGAAGCAGGAGAAATGTCCCCTTAATAGAGGTGTCCCTTAAATAGAGGTGATAATTACAAAGATTATATGAGCGTTTTGCCGACCGGGAGCAGGAGAAATGTCCCCTTAATAGAGGTGTCCCTTAAATAGAGGTGATAATGGCAAAGATTATATGAGCGTTTTGCCGGCCGGAACCAAGAGAAGTGTCTCCTCAAAGTAGAATTTCCACTCTAGCTAGAAATTTCTGATCGGGATCAGAGATTTGCTTTATTAAAAAGCCTCTACTGCACGCGATAAAAACGTAAATACGGATTACTTCGATGGCTCCATCAGTTTTCAGTTTATTGAACTGACTGCAAAACTGAAGAGATTAAAATTCACTAAATATGAACCCCGGCTATCTCGAACACATGCAGGTAAAAACGGCAAACTGATTCTTACGGCAAGGAGAAGAGATTGAGACAGACTGAGTGACATAAAAACTGTTTTTTTATTTGTTTCACTTTTGTCTCAATCTCTTCTTACAGTTGCACAGTACACCACACAAACAGAGGATGGTAAGTCTGTGGTCGGACGAAACCAGCTGACGTCGGACGTTCAGCCCAGTCATACATACTGACTTAGGGACAACAGAGATATATGTCAAACTGGGCTTTAAAAGGGCAGAGTCCCGGCTGATATATCGTGTGTTCATGATTATGGTCAGGAGCTTGCTTTAAGCTTACTCTATTATCTTAAAGGAACACTGTCCTGGCTGATATATCGTGTGTTCATGATTATGGTCAGGAGCTTCCTTTAAGCTTACTCTATTATCTTAAAGGAACACTGTCCTGGCTGATATATCGTGTGTTCATGATTATGGCCAGGAGCTTGCTTTAAGCTTACTCTATTATCTTAAAGCGACACTGTCCTGGCTGATATATCGTGTGTTCATGATTATGGCCAGGAGCTTTCTTTAAGCTTACTCTATTATCTTAAAGGAACACTGTCCTGGCTGATATATCGTGTGTTCATGATTATGGTCAGGAGCTTCCTTTAAGCTTACTCTATTATCTTAAAGGAACACTCTCCTGGCTGATATATCGTGTGTTCATGATTATGACAAGGAGCTTGCTTTTCTTGAATGGGAGGAAAAAGTTGCCAAAAGTGATGAAAGTAATAAGGGTCTAATAAGTAAAGCATGATTCCACGAGAATGGCAATTTGGATTTCTTGACCGCCTGTCACTAAATCAAATTTGATTAACCATAACCCACTTCCATTCTTTTAACCCTGCACTTCATCTGCAAACTACTGCTTCAGTTTTGCTTTATAGAATCTTTTTTACTCGATGAAATTGAATATTTGGTGGCATAGACATAAGGTAAGTAGCTTGCGAGCAAGCTCTCGGGCTCGGGTTCGGGATTCCCGAACCCGAGCCCGAGAGCTTGCTCGCAAGCTATAAGGTAAGCGACATTTTATTATTTCGGCAAGACAGTGTTCCTTTCAATTCGGATTGTTCCAAAACATGTTGGAACAATATTCACCTGTCGTGACCATTTTTCACCTTTCCATATCTCATTGTATATTCATGTGTATTGTAGGTGCTAGGAAATATTAACGAATCTTTCCAGAGCAACAATATCCAGCTTCAAATAAGTACTATTAAACCAATAATTCAGGAGTCGAACGAGATGAACTTCAAATTTGGCATTGTTTAGGACAGTTTTGAATTTGTAGACTCTCGCGCGAAGCAGCCGAAGCTGCATGTCACAAATTGTACTAGATACTTGACTCAGCATCCGCATATTTATAGCAACCGCATTACTTAGCAACAGAATAGTGTAATGGCCCTTTTATAAGCTTTTGCGGTTTCTTCTCGTATTTGATTGGTAGCTACATGTTTAAAGTGTTCACGGTTTTTGCAGCTGTGAACGTCATATAGGTCCTCTTGTAATCATTGTCGCTGAAAGCCTTCCGTAAAGTGGTCACAAAATGTCACAAAGGCTATCGATCATCGTCTTGAAGTCTGAAGTGTTTATAGTCACGCCTGAGAACTCTGGGAATTTGCACGCAGAACCGACCGCAATGCCAACATCAAGTAACATCCGCATGCCCTGCAAACTCGATAACAGAATGTCAAAAAACTGGATTGTCTTTGGGATTTTTCTGCAAATAGTTATCATTGTTTTTATCTATCGTTATTATCGTAATACACCGAATGAGAATAATGGGCGAGAAACGATGAGGACAGATGGAATCAACGACGCGATTGTCTTCCCAAAAGAATCGTTTGTAAATTGGAGAATTGTTCACGAGACAAAAAAGCTAACCAAAGATGTCAACTGGAAGGAAATACCGCGAAAGGCAGCGCCTTCAGCCGAGGAAATGAGTGACAAATGGATTGTTCTCACGACTATAAACTCGCCAACGGAGGATGTGAAGAAGCTAGCTGCTATCGAAGGCTGGAAAGTTGTAGTCGTCGGTGACACAAAGACGCCGGCAGATTGGAGGTAAGAAGTTATGAAACACCTTGTTTTAGTCACGAAACTCGTGATTAAAGCGATTTTATTAATAGCTTTCATTCTACATCCAAGCCCAATTTGCTTGGAAAGTGCCAGAACGATATAAGTAAGCCTACTTAATTTATTGAACACGTACATGTAAGTCTTATATTTGACACGAACATGGACGCCTACAGACAAACTTAAGCCTAAGTTAGGTTAATTATTAATAAAGAATAAGAACAAGACGCTGTGGGAGCGTATACTTGGACGTCGTCGTATTAGCCGTATTGGAATGAAAATATCTTGGAAAATCTTCATGCACGTCAGTTTTAATAGGGTTTGATGATAGGGAGTGCACTGAGTCTTGTATGTCGTTGACTGTTGGTGCATTTGTAAAGTGGAACACGTGAAGACTTGCGTGAAGTGCGGGTGCAAGGATTATATTTAACGCTTGTAGAATTTGGAAAAGCGTAATTGTGGCCAGCGAAACTGCAAGGAAAACAGAGAATTCATGGCAGCGCATATTCTGTATTCAGGTTTCAAATTACCCTTTTGATATATACAAATTCGGTGCACTTTTTATTGACAACTACAACAAACTTACTACCATTGGCCGTTTTTATACTAGAGACGCATAATCCGTCCAGACGAATTATGCGTCTGTCATGTTATGCGTCTAGTATAAAGACGGGACGAACAACTTGAGACGCATTATCCGTCTGGACGAACTTGGGCAAACATTTTTAGTTCGTCTGGTTATGCGTCTCTAGTATAAAGACGGGCACAAGACGCATTATCCGTCTAGACGAATTATCTTTCGAAATGCGTCGTTCAAGACGGATAATGCCTCTTGTGCCCGTCTTTATACTAGAGACGCATAACCAGAGGAACTACAAATGTTTGCCCAAGTTCGTCCAGACGGATAATGCGTCTCTAGTATAAAAACGGCCATTTTCGAGCTACCGTGAACGGCAAACTTTTTTCCGCGTTGTTACATGCTTAAAACGTTAAAACGCAACAGTTTGACAGGATAAACTTGAACGTTTTAAGCATGTAACAACGTGGAAAAAAGTTTGCCGTTCACGGTAGCTCGAAAATGGTAGTAAAAGGGCTAAATTTGTTTTCTGTCTTCTCTGCTACGTGCCTTTCCCCGCTGTATGACATCGATTATTATATTTAGTTTCATTCAAGATTTATCTTCACAATTAAATGGTAAACATGAAGTTCAGAAAGAATTTTAAACATGAATTTTGCGTGATGCTGGCACTTGGGGCCCTTGTTACATGAAGGCTGTGTTTTCACGAGGCTGTTTTTCTCGCTTAACATTCCTGTAGGTAATTTGTTTACTGACTGCGTTAAGCAGCTTAAAAAATTTATGCGTTTTCACGGACAGAACTTTATTCATTTTTCTTATACCATGTGCGATATATTTTCTTTTGTTAAAACAATAGAAAATTAGAACACAAAAGAACAACAATACAATGCCCTCCTTTGTTGTTTAACTGCCGACAAGCTTAAGCGACCTGGTTTGGTGGCTTAAATTTAATGAGAATTCTATTGTAGTTCGCCGACTCGCTTAACTTTAAGCGAGTTGGACAAGCAACTGTTTTCACGAGATTTCCGACTGTCACTCGCTCAGCGACTTGAAAAATCTCTCGTGAAAACACGGCCAAAGTGACCTATTTTGGTTTCGTTCGCTTTCTGACTGAAAACTCACTCCACTCGAAATTTTTCCATAGCCGTTCACAGCCAGCCGTTCGCAATTTTTGTTCTGTTTTGGCCGTTCACTGCAATCCGTTCAAAATAATTGTTCAGGCGTTCAAATGAAATTCAATCTGTTAGCAGATCTCGTTGCCTAGCACGTGATCAAAATCTGCCTTGAAGAAATTGTTCTTTCTTGTTGCACCTTTCACGATGTAGTGCGAAAGTTATTTTATTGTTATATCTAGAAGAACTAGTCGTTTGAAACTGTATTTTTGTAATGGATGATTTTATATAAGTGACGATTTGTCCCCCATTTTAGCGCACAGATGGGAAATTGTCATAAATCGGACCGTTCCATTCTAAAGAGTCTAAAGATGTACATGTACCTTTGAGAATTCATAACTGGAATAATCCATCGATTCAATTGGATTAAAGACTGAATAACGGCTAAAGAGTAAGCGAAACAAGTTATCAGAATTTATCTGCCACTAGAATTTAATTTTTGCTGGCGAGCATATCAAGAAAGCGTTGAAGCTAGCCGAGACGCCAGCTGACCAGTATTCTTCTCCTCGTTACGCTTAACTGAGTTTGACGCACGCATATTAGAGCCCAATTGCAAATTCGTGCACTACCAAACTGCATTTTATAACCAAGTAACAAGACGCTGTGGGAGCGTATACTTGGGCGTCGTTAGACATATTGGAATGAAAATATCTTGGAAAATCTTCATGCACGTCAGTTTAGGGTTTGATGATAGGGAGTGCACTGAGTATTGGGATAGTCTTGTAGGTCGTTGACTGTTGGTGCACATTTGCAAAGTGGAACGCGTGAAGACTTACGTGTAGTGCGAGTGCAAGGATTATATTTAACGCTTGTAGAATTTGGACAAGGTTAATTGTGGCCAGCGAAACTGCAAGAAAAACAGAGAATTCATGGCAGTGCATATTCTGTATTCAGGTTTCAAATTACCCTTTTGACATATGCAAATTCGGCGCACTTTCTTCTAAAAACTACAACAAACTTAAAAGGGCTAAATTTGTTTTCCGTCTTTTCTGCTACGTACCTTTCCCCGCTGTATGACATCGATTATTATATTTAGTTTCATTCAATATTTATCTTCACAATTGGTAAACATGAAGTTCAGAAAGAATTTTAAACATGAATTTTGCGTGACACTGGCACTTGGGGTCCTTGTTTACATAAAGTGACCTATTTTGGTTTCGTTCGCTTTCTGACTGAAAACTCACTCCACTCGAAATTTTTCCATAGCCGTTCACAGCCAGCCGTTCGCAATTTTTGTTCTGTTTCGGCCGTTCACTGCAATCCGTTCAAAATAATTGTTCAGGCGTTCAAATGAAATTCGATCTGTTGGCAGATCTCGTTGCCTAGCACGTGATCAAAATCTGCCTTGAAGAAATTGTTCTTTCTTGTTGCATCTTTCTCGATGTAGTGCGAAAGTTATTTTATTGTTATATCTAGAAGAACTAGTCGTTTGAAACTGTATTTTTGTAATGGACGATTTTATATAAGTGACGATTTGTCCGCCCGTTTTAGCGCACGCATGAGAAATTGTCATAAATCGGACCGTCCCATTCTAAAAAGTCTAAAGATGTACATGTACCTTTGAGAATTCATAACTCAAATAATATTCCATCGATTCAATTGAATTAAAGACTGAATAACGGCTAAAGAGTAAGCGATCAAGATATCAGAATTTATCTGCCACTAGAATTTAATTTTCGCCGGTGAGCATATCAAGAAAGCGTTGAAGCTAGCCGAGATGCCAGCTGACCAGTATTCTTTTCCATGTTACGCTTGACTGAGTTTGACGCACGCGCATTAGAGCCCAATTGCAAATTCATGCACTATCAAACTGCATTTTATAACTTGGGCTCTCCGCCCAAGTAATAAGACTAAACTAAGACTAAGACTAAGAATTTAGACTAAGTTCATATTTATTAGCCCATGTTAAAACAATTTCTAAAAGATCAAACAGTTTTGATGGATAAAACAATTTCATCTAACATCTTGTTGCATGCATGAAATGATATAAGCTTGATTCGAACTCGTCACAATACGTTTGAGAAACTAAAATACATAGTTTAAATTCTTTTGACTGCAATGCAAATGTAGGGTTATATGGAAATCTTGCCCAATAGACTTTTTTACCTTTTTAACCCATTGCAGATCATGTAAATCATGTTCCATTTTCTAGAGAATCGTCTTTTATCTTTGTATGAATTATGCATTCATACTAGTAGTCACAATATTGATAAGGGCCTTATCACACCAGAGGACAATTAGGGGCTAGACTTTACAATACCCGGCCACTCTGAAGTCGCATTACTCATGCATCGCGGCCCGCGGTACCACGGTGAATGAATAAGTTCAAATTTGTGACAACGCGGTCCGCGGTCCCACGGTATCGTGAATACTGCATCATAAAAGAACGCGGGCTTTGATAAGTCGAAAATATAATTTTTACATTGTTTGGCAATTAAAATTCAGAGTTTAGCGCTGATCTACAAGGGCTCTACATGGCAATGGTTAGCTTTCATTTATTGTAACGGTAACACCATACACATCTTAAACTTTGTGGGTTAAGCGCTGATCTATAGTGATTAGGGCTAAGAACTGCCTCGAAATGGTTAGCTTTCATTTGTTGTTATGGTACTCTTACTTGTCTTCAGGTCTTTCAAATTTTAGACAAATTCGTCTGATGACAAAAAACACTCGCAAACAATTGCGGTACTTCCGATTGCCTCCACATTTGGTCCACAGGAAGTTAATAGATTTAGCTAATTGTGAGCCCAGTTCGAGCCCCCATCGTGTTTTGAGCCTCGCGCATTTTGTGACGGCTTTTGCGAAGAATGAAAGCTTGCATCGACGAATTTCAACCAAATGCAAGTCAAGCAAATTATTTTGAAGGATTCTGGAAGATAGCAAGCCAAACAAACGCGAAAATCGATGAAAGAAAACAGTAAGAATCTTTGCTTCAAATTCGCCGAGTAGGCCAGTCTGGCACACATTTCTGTTGAAACGCAGTGAAATCCGTCCCGTTGAGCTTTTTGCCTTCAAGGCCTTGCTTATTTTGATGACTTCTATCAGTAGATTCATGTTTGCTTGTTTTTAACTCGATATTTCGCCGAGAAACTAAAAAATAAAGCAGCTTTTGAAAGTAAATATCGGGTCACGAGGTGACTATGCTAAAATTGGTAGTCGCTCTATATTTTCGACTGATATTCGTCTTTTTTGCTTAGATATTGAAGAATAAAAATTATTTCTACTGTATTACATAAAATAGACAACTTTCCTGGCAAAATTACACTCTTAACCGTGGACTGCGGTGGCAGGGAAAACTTATATACATGTTGGTGTGTGAATCATTCATTATTATTCATGGACCATGGCACCGCAGACCGCGGTGGCAGGGAAAACTTATACTTCATTATTATTCATCGACTGTAGCACCGCGGACCGCGGTGGCAGGGAAAACTTATACATCATTATTATTCATTGACTGTGGCACCATGGACTGCAGTGGCAGGGAAAACTTATACATCATTATTATTCATCGACTGTGGCACCGTGGACCACGGTGGCAGGAAAAACTTATACATCATTGACATCATTATTATTAACAGAAATATTTTTCTTCCACTGTGTGACCGCGGGCCAGGTCGCGTAAGTAACGCTTTCCGAGTGGCCGGGTATTGTAAAGTTGCTCCCAATACACCTTTCCCGCATTCCTGTGAACAAAGGCACCAACTCGAGGCTGGGGTGGACAAAATACAGTGATTTGTATGGAATTGTCCACCCAAGCCTGGACCTCGTTTCATTGTGTGTGCTCACAGGAGTGGAATGCGGGAAAGGTCTATTAGGAAATTGTTTCAAAATTATCAAGACAAGTGTACTTGCACCAGGAAAGAAAATATGCCAATCAACCAGATATCCTCCTGTGATCTAACCTCCACCGCGGTCAAACGTCCGAGGTGTTTTTTGTTTTACTTAGTGGGATTTTATTTAATATTAAATGAAAATATGGGCAAGGATGTATCAAAAAAATTAGTTGACATTACTACCTTTTAATTTTCCTGAAAATGATGAGCTTTTTTCTGTTGAAAACTGACCAAAACTCTTTTTGCCTGATCAAAATTATGTTGGCAAATGATGCCAACAATTCTGCAGTTCACAGTTTTTAAACGCTTAGAACTTTTTTAGTAAACTTTCAAAATGTTTGGTAAATTGACAGTGTATTGGCAATATATTACATGTAAACTTTAAACAGTGAAAATGACAACCTTAACTTTTAAGCACTTTGCTTAACTTTTGCAAATTTCTCTCGTTTGACCACGGTTAAGATCTAACGATATGCGGTTTTCAACCTCGTTCCCAGGGTCTCTCTTCTTCCTGCCCCCAAGAGCGAGTGAGAGAGAGAAACCCAAGGGAGGGGTCGTTTATTCAAGCCTTTTGTTGCATTGCTATTGTCCAATTCAAAGCGAGGTTAGCTCTCGCACACAATTCGCGAGGTTGACAAAGCAGCTTTGGCAGCCATTATGCACAATGTTCTTTAGCAGTCTTCAGTCCGCTATTTCAAATAGCAGTTACATGTATTCAAGTACAAATTTAAGGCCAAAACAAGTCAAGTGTATCGAAGCAATTTACTGTGGCTGAGATGTTGCAGCTGTGCTATTGACGGGTTACGGGAAATCCATGATTGTTGTTATGAAAGGTGACTGGCCTAGCAGAAATCCCGGCACAAATCCTGCTCATCGCTAAAAGCATTTTAGTCCAGCTTTAGAATAGGTCTACCCCAAGTATGTATATGTGCCTGAGAGATTTTTCCTTTCAGATCAAAATAAAGATGTAAGCAGCCTGTTGTTCTAAATGTTGTCATTTCTTTGATCTTAGGAAAAAATCTCTAGCTGTGATACTGACAGGAGGAATTTACGCTTTCCAGAGCTGTTTAGAATATTTAGTTATGACGTCATTTGTTTGCAAGCTCTTGGCATAGCAATGGAGAGTTTCTTTGGCTCAATTTAAAAGAGTTGCAAGATCAGTAGTAGCCGCTTAAGTAGGAGTCATTCGCCGCTTAGGATCAGTTCACTTTTCAGTCAGTGACCCCAGGGTCCATGATGTAATGTGAGCGCATGTCTGCGGTTAGCATAACTTGCGATATAGTGTTTCTTCATCATGACTAGAAGATTCTAAGATCCAAGTCTTATGCGATAGTAATGGTCTATATTGGAATAATGGCATCTTGCAATAGTTTTTAGCTCCTTAGAGTTAATTATGCGTTTAAGTTCATGCGTTTCTCGGAGCTAGGTAGTATCTCCATTGTTAGAAGCATAGTGTCATTGCATTCGGTTTGAAATATTTGAATCTCCAGCATGATAGTTGTTTGGAATTCTTACAGATGCAAGGGGTTTCTTTTGTACACTCTTTGCGCCAACAACTAACATCTCCAACTGATTTACAGAGTAGACAGCAGCTCAAATTCACAGATTTGCTCGCTTTATATACCTTTTTGGAGGTTTCCGGATGACTAGCATTAGACATGACCTTTTTTTTTTTTGATCGAGGCTTATCTCCCTTCCTTGGTATGCTTAGTAGAGGCAAAATGAAACTTAACTGCCCCTCCCTCCAGTCATTTATTTGTAATCTCTCATATTCAGGGAGACATGTGACCAGCCCCAACCAGGATCTCTCTCTCTCGCGCTCTTGGGGGCGGGAAGAAGAGAGACCCTGGGAACGAGGTTGATGCGGTTTTCACCGACGCACATGAGTTGCACCACACTATTGTTGCCATGAAGAATATTTCTAGTGGCGATTTCTTTCTTTCTTTTTTCTTTTATCAGCAACAGGCTATTGTTGAGTTAATGGTATGCTGCCTGTTGCTGCTTAGACATATTCAAGTCCAAACCTTGCTTCTTCAGAGCCAAATTCCTGCGTCGACAAAACTGGCGCAGAAGACGAGCATCGTATTATTGGACTCCCCTTCGCCCAGCTGAATCCTGGTTCAAAATTCACAACAATGATCGAAGAATTCCAGGGAAATATTTTTTGGCTGGTGTCCACATATAGTTCAATCTAGGATTAAAAAGGCCTTGTGGCAGATAATAATTTGCAAGTAATGCAAATATTTTCTGGATTCATAATGGTGAAATGGCTCTCTGGTCACATTTTGTGGCAAAACCTCTTGCATGTAGAATCAGTTGTTAATCACCTGTCAGTTCACTTCCGAATCTAAACACCCTCGCGTATTGTTTCTCAAGATTTATATCTGTTTGGCCTGCTTCGGAGGTACTTGACGGCCTCTTTGAAGTTTGTTTGGTGGGGAACAAATTTTGTTGTGGGTAGAAAATGCAATCACACCCGTTTTCATTACAATGACAGATTTTATTTTTTTTTTTGATACCCGAAAAATCAGTTTTGTCCTTTAGTGTGAGTAGGGCCTAAGTTAAGATATTAATGAAATGCTGCCATAAGAATTGGAAATGTTGATGTTACAGCAGATTTCAGCTTAGCCACGCCAGTTGCAGTACTTGACCTTAACTTTTTGGCTTACTAGTCCTTGGGCTAGTGGGGTCTGAAATTCACTAGCCAACAGGCATCATCTGCTCAAATTTTACTAGCCCAAACCCATTTTTTACTAGTCCTGGACTAGTGGACTACTGCTAAGGTTGAGCACTGCGGTTGCCAAGTTTGTTGAGAAATTCGGAACTGCGTTGCTAATTTGCCAATAACATTTGTGAGTTAGCAAACCAAATTGTGAACTTCGTTTTGAAATATGCGATCCCAGCATTAAAAAGTAGGAAAACTCAAAAGTTGCTGTGATGCTTGTAAGGTCCTAAGTTGACCTAAGTACCAGGTTGATCTTATTATTTCATCAGGGACCGCAGAGCACACTTTAAAGTGGTAGGGCTAATAGGATGAAATGGCATTGAGAATTTTTTTGTGAGTGTCGAAGGCGCAAGCCTTTAGAGGGGTCAGGGGGCATGGCATCCCTAGAAAAGTTTGAAATCTTGATGCTCTTAAATTCCATTAAAACTTGACATTATGGTTGGTTTTTAAAAGTCAGAAAATTGAAACCAAACTTAAGTTTTAAGATAGTGTTGCATTGATATGTACACGTTGAGAGAACATGGGCAAAGAGCCTCCTAAAGCTCATTCCCAGCCCCCTCATTCATGTTTGCAATACGGGAGGAACGCCAGTAAGAATGAAAGGCGAAGTTTGTTCAGTCTTCGAGGAGCAATGCAATGGGTGCTTGTTACTTAAATTACTATTTTGGAAAAAACAATCAATCCCTGAGCCCTACCAGCCCCTCCCCCTCCGCGGTGCCTGTTCGTACTACAGTACTTACCCGCTTATAAGAACCTGCAATTTAAGAACCTGTTAGCCTAAAAATATCAATTTAGACCCCATTTACATAAGAACCTATTTAGCCTAAAATTTGAAACAGGTTCTTATAGAAAGGTTCTTATAGAAATTAACCTAAAAAAATCTTCATGCAAAAAAACATGACTCAAAAGTAGTGAACTTGAACATGTATATGTTGTAGTTAATTTTGTATTTCAGGTAATTTTTGTTTTTCCTTTGTTTCAAATTCATTAGCATATATTACCATACCCCAAAACAATGGAAAAACATTAGATATATATCATTAAATCAACTTTTAGCCTGATACTGAGAATTAAAATATCTACTAAAATGGGTCATGGTCACATACTGTCTAAAGGCCAGGCCTGTTTTGGCATTAAATTAATATACATGCCACCTTTCTACCATTCACAGGTGTATAATATATTTCTCATTAAATAAGAACCTATTTAAGAACCTACGTAGCCTAAAATTCCACTAAGCACCATTTACATAAGAACCCATTTAGGCTAAATTTGAAAAAATGGGTTCTTATAAGCGGGTAAGTACTGTATCAATTTGTGTCTGTTCTCAACTCCTACTTTTTAACAAGTCCTGTTTTCTATTATGCTAAATTAACGTTCAAAGTCTATTGGTGGAAAGAACAATGAAATTTTCATCCTTTGGGAATAAAATTCTATTTTTATGCAAATGACTTCTATTGTTTTTGACCCCCAACATGGCCTTGTACCTGTACACGATTTTTAACAGTGGGAGGGTTTTATTTGTGAGTGGGGTGGTTGGGTTATTTGATGCTATTAGTATAGCAAAAAATGTTCCCTAAAAATATTTACACCTAATGATCAGAAGTTGATGATATTTATTTCAAGAAAAAAAAATTGTGTTCAAGAGACAACAGTAAGAAGAGACTATGGGGTCAGGATATACTGTGTTGTATTACATGAACACAGAACCACTGTCCTGAAGTGCCCCCAACGTTCTTAGTTGCTATAGCAACTACAAACTAACAAAGCAGACTTACCCTTGTATAAAGTGAAAATCAAACTTTGAGATATCCACTGGCCACTCTAACCTTTTGTTGTGTTTATTGTTTCTTTACAGCCATACCAATTGTGTCTTCTTGAGTGTGGAAAAGCAGAAGACTTTGGGGTATCGCATCCACGACTTGCTTTCCTATAAAAGTTATCCTCGTAAGAATATTGGCTACCTCTATGCTATTCAGCATGGTGCAAAAATCATCTATGAAACAGACGATGATAACTCGCCAACAAGTGGGAAAATAACTTTCTACCAGAAAGATTCTGGAGACTTTTTTGTCTACAAAACTGATTCTGCAATGGTAAATCCTTACGAACACTTTGGACAAAGTACCATTTGGCCTAGAGGGTACCCCCTGGATCACATTGGTGATCCCCCATCACACAAATTTGTGAAATGCGAAGGGGTTGACTCTTCAATACAGCAGGGTGTAGTGAACGGTGATCCGGATGTGGACGCCATATTTCGACTTACAAGAAAAGACAAAGGTGTTGATTTGAAAGTGGAGTTTGATGCTAAAGCACCTCCAGTAGTTCTTCCCCCAAATACGATGGCTCCATTCAATTCCCAAAACACACTGTTCTTACACAAGGCATTATGGGCCTTGTTGCTACCAAACACAGTAGCTTTTCGAGTCTGCGATATCTGGCGCGGTTACTGGTGTCAGCGGTTGATGTGGGACATTGGAACACAATTATCATTTTTTCCACCAAATGCTGTCCAGTACCGAAATGCACATAACTATTTGGCAGATTTCAAAGATGAGAAAATGGTCTATTATGACTCTGGTCGTTTTATCGAGTTTCTGAATAACTGGAAATCTGAAAAGCCAGATTTCTTCAGCAGAGTTCTGGATTTAAGCTTGGCAATGGTGCAAAATGGCTTCTGGGGGATGAATGATGCCATCTTAACTGAAGCATGGTTAGCTGACTTGGTCAGTGTAGGGTATGAAATGCCAGCTATAAATGCTGCTTCTAAACCGTGTAAGAAAGTTATCAGTGAAGAGACAGAAATTCGTCCAAAGGAAAATCCATCGTCATATTTACGAGCAGGAAAAGATTTGAAAAACATGGTTTAATAGTAAATGGAAAATCTGAAAACACTTTACATTACTTAGCAGAGTTATTGGTTTAAAAAAAAGTTAACCGAGGCGTGGCCAGATTACAGTCGAACCCCGTTTATACGGACATTAACGGGGTGTCCGTATTAAGCGGGTTCATATGGATGACGTAATTTAAGGCGGAGGTACAAGTGAATTTGAGTGAAATTTTGAGAGGTTTAAAGAAGGGATAGAAGAAAGAAAATGATTGGAACACCAACAGACGGTTGATATCCATACAAGAGCACCCCAGGTTGCTAGTCCGACGAAGGGCTAGCGCTCGAAACGTCAGCTTTCTCGAATCTTTTTACGGTGGCTAATTTACCTTATCGACTCAGTCGATAAAACCAAATTCTTGTAACTTGGTGTCCGCCTATTAATTATTAACTACAAATTCTAATTTTAAAACTTCACTAAATCTTAATAATAAATAATAAAAATAGTGTCCACTATTTGCTTGAGGCGCTTTACAAAGTTATCTCTAAAACCACAAATTCACTCTAAGAAACTTTAGAAACTAAAAACTAACAATATACCTAAGAAACTAGAATCTAATAAATTAAAAATATGATAGAGTCACTCTCAATAAATTTAGTAAAAAGAAAAGTCTTAAGTTTTTTCTTAAATAGTAAAACTGTACTGGATTGTCGTATTTCCAAAGGAACAGTGTTCCAAATCCTCGGAGCGCATACGCTCTGTCACCATTTGTTTTGGTTTTACAAGTTGGCAGCGTCAGCAGGTCTTCATAGTTCAAGCGTATAGACCTAGTTGATTTCCTATGTTTCAGGAGATCCATTAGATATTGCGGGCAGAGACGATTCAATGATTTATAGACAACGAGAAGATGCTTAAATGCGATTCGATACGAGACAGGCAACCAGTGGAGTTGTACTAAGACGGGAGTAATATGGTCATATTTCCTGGCACCAGTGACATAACGGGCAGCAGTGTTCTGGATTTGTTGTAACCTCGTCACTTTATACTTTGGTTATTCAAAGTATAAATGATTGCAATAGTCTAACCGCGTAGATATAAATGCGTGACTGTATAACTTTCGAGGCAGCGTTCTCGTCAAGATATCTACGAATCCTAAACAAATTTCTTAAGTGGTTAATCGAAGATTTACAAACATGATCAATTTGGTCATCAAAAATCATGTGCTTGTCTAGAATAACTCCAAGGCTCGTTACTTTGTCAGAGATGGAGATTCGTTTATCTCCAAATTGAAGGTAATCAAGTGCAGGCCCCACGCGAAACCGTGAATGAATCAACAAAATATCCGTCTTTATCCGTCATTTATTCTTATTTCTCTTAATTTTACAAATCTTTACAAATCCTTTGAGAAAAACGTTATCCTCTCAAACATACACAAAAATCACCCAGGATTTACAAAACACCCCATAACATAGATCAAGAGAAAATCTCTTGCATACATTCACGAGATGAGCATTGAGTTTTCGGATTG
The DNA here is from genome assembly GCA_022457155.1 of Cladopsammia gracilis. Taxonomy (NCBI): domain Eukaryota; kingdom Metazoa; phylum Cnidaria; class Anthozoa; order Scleractinia; family Dendrophylliidae; genus Cladopsammia; species Cladopsammia gracilis. The sequence continues at coordinate 1,424,490 of JAJGOT010000112.1, forward strand.
CTTGAAACGTGAACAAGATACTTCCATTAAAGCCATGTCAAGTGATGGAAAAATGGCGTTTGTGTGGACCCCCACCTTAAGTGCAGTTTTATCGTTTTTAGGGAAAAGTGCAGTAAATTACCGCATGTAACGCCACTAAGAGACTAAAATAATTAATGCCGATTAGACAAACCTTCGTAATTTTATTTCAATCAAACTGATAGTATATATGTAGCTGACTGATGTGGTGCATTTGAGATGAATTTTTATCGCTTAGAATTAGCCAACTTGTCTGTATTAATTAAGAAGGTTAATTTCTTTTGAGATTGTTTTAATCGGGACAGGAAAAACTGTTCGTCAACCGTATTAACGGGTGTGATTTTAGAGAAAATGTATTGGCTTTCGGTCGAGACCATGAAAACTGTCCGTAAATCCCCACTCTAGAAACTATGAAAAATACCATAATACTCTTTAAAGTGCAGGTTTGGGTGGTGCTTGATGTAAGCCTGATTTTTCCAATTTGTTTTGTTTTCAGCACGAACTGCACGTGCTATGCTTCAACTTCTTGGCAATTTGCATACGGTGTACATTTGTATACACAGTAATATATTCACACTGGGAGCCCTCACTCCCAAACGCCCCAGGCAAGGATAAGATATGGGAAGAAGCGAGCCCGGAGGCGTAAAGGAGCGGGAGCTAGCTAGGATGGGAACAATGGTCATCGCTGCGGGGAGGAGGGAGGGACGCCAAGCTAACGACTGGCGAACGTTTAACGAAAAGGGAATTAAACAGGCCAAAACAGGCCTATTTATACCAAACCTGTGTGAAACAGAACACCCGGGGGACTACGAGCGCGCGGGAATTTTTATCCTTGAATTCCGAAGAGATTTGGGGCGTTTGTACGAGATGGCCCCAGTGAGAATAGTAATATATTCACACTGGGAGCCCTCACTCCCAAACGCCCCAGGCAAGGATAAGATATGGGAAGAAGCGAGCCCTACGGCTGCTACTCCCAAAAGCTAGGCAGGGTGGTAAGGTCCCAACAAAATACACAGATGACCGTAACTCTCCCCATAACTCAAAAAGCTCTATTGCAAACTTTACGACCTTAAAGATATGAAGCCACAAAACAGTGAAAGGCAAAACTAATACAAACTATGGAAAACCGGAATGAAATGTCGACCCCCCGGACGATGTAGGATAAAATCTCATCTTTCTTTGGGTGTTCTGACAGAATGAACTTCCAGTAAGACTGGTGCCGATCGAGTAAGTTTCCCAGCCACAAAACTACTGGGATCTCGGAAAATAATACCTGAGGAGTGGCGTGAACGATTCCCTTGGAAACCATATAGAGCGAGGAGTTAGGGCCTGGAACGCGAGGCTCTTCCCCTTTTAAATTGCACCACTGAACAAAATTTGACGGGACTTTGTCCGGGCGAAAATCATAACGAGGTTTTGCACGGGGGCGCCTAAAACAAAAGGACAACGAAAAAAGGCGCCAATGAAACATGATATAGAAAAGGGGAAAAGCCAACCGCGAAGCAGCCCCGAAATACCCCGTCCAGGGACAGAGCAATTAAGGGTATAAGAAGACCCCATCGAAGGCATACCAGCGGTTAGCTTAAGGGAAGCGAAACAAACACAAAATAATAGACGAAGCAAACTTAAATGAGGCGTGGACTTCATACAGAAGAACACAGAAATATCTAACAAGGCAAACGATAAAGGCACTGAAACTCCAATATATGGCAAAGAAACGTAACTTTTAAACAGCCTTGGAGACTAATGGGCAATCCCTAGCAAAATGACCAACTCCTCTACAATTAAAACAGCGTCGGGGAAAGGTTCCCGGCCGGCAGTGCTGTGGCCTGAAACGTCCATCGCGACCAGATGGATCTCCAGGATAGGGGCCTGGACGCGGGACGACGGTATTGTCGACCCCCGTAAAAACTAACGGGGAGGCCCAAAAACCGTCACACAAACAGGAACGGGAAGACTAAAACACAGACGCGATAACTAAAGCTTGTCACACTGACGGGAAAACTAAACTTGTCACACAGACTTGTCACACGAACGGGGAACCAAAGTTGACAAGCAGACGCGGGAACTAAATTTGTCACACAGACTCAAAAACTAAACTTGTCACACAGACGCGAAAACTAAGCTGACACACAGACGGGAAACCCAAACTTGTGACACAGACGGAAGGCTAAATCTGTCACACTGACACGAAAACTAAATTTGTCACACAGACTCGCCACACAGACGGAAAACTAAAGTTGTCACACAGACGCGAAAGCTATATTTGTCACACAGACTCGCCACACAGACGGAAAACTAAAGTTGTCACACAGACGCGAAAGCTAAATTTGTCACACAGACTTGTCACACAGACGAAGAACTAAATTTGTCACACAGACGCAAAACTAAAATATGTCACACAGACTTGTCACACAGACGGAGAACTTAAGTTGTCACACAGACGCGAAAGCTAAATTTGTCACACAGACGCAAAACTAAAATATGTCACACAGATTTGTCACACAGACGGAAAACTAAAGTTGTCACACAGACGCGAAAGCTAAATTTGTCACTCTGACGCGAAAACTAAATTGGTCACACAGACTTGTCACACAGACGAAGAACTAAATTTGTCACACAGACGCGAAAATAAAATATGTCACACAGACTTGTCACACAGACGGAGAGCTTAAGTTGACACACAGACGCGAAAACTAAATTTGTCACACAGACGCGAAACTCAAACTTGTCACACAGACGGAAAACTAAATTTGTCACGCAGACGCGAAAACTAAGTTTGCCACACAGAGTTGTAACACAGACAGAAAACTACAGTTGGCACACAGACGCGAGAGCTAAATTTGTCACGCAGACGCGAAAACTAAATTTGTCACACAGACTTGACGTGAAAACTAAATTTGTCACACAGACTCGCCACACAGACGGAAAACTAAAGTTGTCACACAGACGCGAAAGCTATATTTGTCACACAGACTCGCCACACAGACGGAAAACTAAAGTTGTCACACAGACGCGAAAGCTAAATTTGTCACACAGACGCAAAACTAAAATATGTCACACAGACTTGTCACACAGACGGAAAACTAAAGTTGTCACACAGACGCGAAAGCTAAATTTGTCACACAGACGCGAAAACTAAATTGGTCACACAGACTTGTCACACAGACGAAGAACTAAATTTGTCACACAGACGCGAAAACTAAATTGGTCACACAGACTTGTCACACAGACGCGAAAATTAAATATGTCACACAGACTTGCCGCACAGACCGAAAACTTAAGTTGTCACACAGACGGAAAATTAAGTTGTAACAAAGATGCGAAAACTAAATTGGTAGCATAGACGCGAAAACTAAACTTGCCACACAGACGAGAAACTAAAATTGTACACAGACGCGAAAACCAAATTTGTACACAGACGCCAAAACCAAAGTTGTAACACAGACGCGAAAATAAAATTGTAACACCGACGCGAAAACTGTAAGCTTGTACACAGATGCGAAAACCAAACTAGTAGTACAAAAGCGAGAACTAACCTAATACAGAAGCGAGAACCAAGCTAAAAGACCAACAACGCCTAGCCCGAAAAACGGGCGAAGGGGACGGATACAAGGACAACTGACTGAACACTAACCACCAGAGCCGCAGGTTGGGGCACAGGAACCACGTTGTCGTTAGCGTTCTGTGCGTTGTTATCACCGGCAGCGTTGGCTGGAGCTGGAGGCACGACAGCTGGAGGCTCGACGGCCGCTGCGGGGACTTAGTCCGGCGTGGAGAACGAAGAACGAAGAACGAAGAAAACCTTCGAAGATGGCGCAGCGATGACCGGGCAAGAGAAAAAACGCCAAGCTAACGACTGGCGAACGTTTAACGAAAAGGGAATTAAACAGGCCAAAACAGGCCTATTTATACCAAACCTGTGTGAAACAGAACACCCGGGGGACTACGAGCGCGCGGGAATTTTTATCCTTGAATTCCGAAGAGATTTGGGGCGTTTGTACGAGATGGCCCCAGTGAGAATAGTTGTCCCTTTAATAGAGGTGATAATTACAAAGATTATATGAGCGTTTTGCCGGCCGGAACCAAGAGAAATGTCCCCTTAATGGAGGTGCACTAACTGTAAAGGTTCCACTGCAGCTAGAAATTTCTGATGTATTTTACTTTGAACAGGAACACTCCAGCGACAGCAACGATCGGGATCAGAGGTTTGCTTTTTTAGAAGCCCTCTGCTGCACGCGATAAAAACGTAAATATGGATTACTTTGATGGCTCCATCAATTTTCAGTTCATTAAACTGCAAAACTGAAGAGGGAATATTAAAATTCAGGGACCGCGCAGAGGGAGGGGCTGGGGGGGCTTTAGCCCCCCCACACTTTTTTGCAAGAATAAAAATAAATTAAACAAAAAATAATTTAACAAAAGTAATGGAGTGATAAATTATAAAAAATCGTTAATTCGAAAGTGACCAGAGTTACTGGCAAAGACAAACGCGCAGATAAATAGATAGAATGAAGCATTAGTCGTTACAATTGTAAAATATTTTTTCGCTTCTATCCTAGCAGAGGTAAACGTCTTTTAAATTATTTTTATTTTTTTTTTATTTTTTATTTATCCAGGGGCATCCACTTTAGCAGAACTAGTTTAAATGGAGCCCTGACACAATACAAAAACAAAGACATTAAAACATTAAACCTAGAAAATTAGTTAAGTTACAGAGGCAACATGTATCGCAGGCGTTACTGTTTAAAATGGCGCTTTTAAATGGCTTCTTTTTCCAGCGGACCTCTCAGGAAAACGCGTTGTTGTTTTGTAACTTTAATATTATTCACTAAATTATTTTCAGTTACCGTTTTGTTTTGCCGTGTAAATATTTTGAATGAATAATTAAACTATCATTGAACTCGGCTTTCGTATGATATGAAGATATACAGATCTCGGAGGGTGTTATCCACCGGGCTCAAGCCTTCGGCTTTGGCGCATAAGCCCCTCGATCTGCATAACTCTTCATATCATACTCAGCCTCGTGCAATAATTGCTGAGTAATTATACAGCGTTGAGTTCAAGGCAGCTCAAGCAAAATCGTTGGATTTCTGGCTTATCTGGCTTTCTGGCAAATAACAAGAGAAGGGGTACTACGAATGCTGGAGAAGCTCAATGTACATAAAGCCCCAGGTTCTGATGGAATTACACCAAGGGTCTTGAAGGAACTGGCACAGCCCACTGCCTCTATTCTTACAGTTATATTTAGGAAGTCGTACCTTCAGGGAGAGGTCCCCAAGGATTGGAGAGCGGCAAATGTAACTCCAGTTTTCAAGAAAGGCTCTAAGTATGACCCTGGCAATTACAGACCCATTTCCTTGACATGTATTTCGTGCAAGCTGATGGAACATATAATAACTAGTTCAATCATGAGACATGCCAAAACCCATAATATCCTTTATCCACTACAGCACGGCTTTAGAAGTATGAGATCCTGTGAAACTCAGCTTATTGGCTTTATCCAGGATCTGATCAACAACATGCACGCAGGTGTCCAGACTGACGTACTGGTGATGGACTTCAGTAAAGCTTTTGACAAGGTCAGTCACCGGCACCTTGTCAGGAAGTTGGAATATTATGGGGTTCGTGGACGGACAAACAAGTGGATAAATTCATTTTTAACTGGCAGGTCTCAACGAGTTGTGTTGGATGGAGAAACTTCGGATGCAGCCGACGTACTTTCTGGAGTACCTCAAGGCTCCGTCCTTGGTCCCTGTCTCTTCCTACTATATATAAATGATCTGTCAAATTCGCTTATCTCAAAGGTCAGACTTTTTGCAGACGATACTATTGCATATCTTACAATTCGTTCTGAAGCAGATGCACTTGTACTTCAAAGCGATCTTGATAAGTTAGCTGAATGGGAACGAGTATGGGATATGGAATTTAACCCTGAAAAGTGTGAAGTCTTGCGTGTTGGATGCAAACGGAACACCGTTCAACACGACTATGTTCTCCATGGTAAAGTCTTGGCATCCTGTGACTCGACTAAATATTTAGGTGTTACTGTGTCTTCTGACATGAGATGGAATAAACATGTTGATACTGTAACAAAAAAGGCGAATAGCACCTTGGGTTTCTTGAGAAGAAATCTCAATATAAGTTCGGTCACTCTTAAGACTCTAGCATATAAGGCGCTAGTTCGTCCTACCATCGAGTATGCCGCAACAGTGTGGGATCCGTATACGAAGTCAAACATTTATAAATTGGAAATGGTTCAGCGCAGGGCAGCTAGGTTTACCTTAAACAGATATCATCAAACATCTAGCGTCGGTGATATGTTAGACCAGTTGAGCTGGGAATCGCTAGAGAGCAGAAGGAGGGCCATGAGGCTATGTATGATGTTCAAAATTCACCACAATCTTGTTGCTCCAGATGGGTTGGATAGAATGGAACCAATGCAAAGGAAGAGCAGGCACTGTAATTCTTTGAGTTACAAAGTCCCAAGATCAAAAACGAACTTCCATCTCTACTCCTATTTCCCAAGAACGATCAGAGATTGGAACAGTCTTCCAGACGATGTAGTGCAAGCATCGACCTTGGCCTCCTTTAAACAGAGGCTTGTCAGTCTTGATTACTAGACATGACCATTACTTTCTTTATTTATTGATTTGTTATTAATTAAGTTTTACTGCTATTATTGTGAATGTACATTTTTAACAATTGCGAAAATCTTCAGAAGTGAAGGAGGCAAGTTTAATGGAAGAAGAAGAAGAAGATTAAAGGTTGATATCAGTAGTATAACATAACAATCTATGATATTTCAATTTAGTGATGGTGAATTTTCAGACCCGATAGCAACATCACTGAAGATGTGGAAAAAAATCAATAGTTTTATCGTTATAATAGAATTCTCCGTCACTTTAGAGAAATTGAATAGAAATCCACAACCATGTCACCCCCCCCCCCCCCCCCCCCCCCCCCCTCGCCCACACAAAAAATTTCATTCACGCATTCTTCTTTAGCCCCCCCACTCGAAAACTTGCTGCGCGGTCCCTGAAATTCACTAAATATGAACCCCGGCTATCTCGAACACAAGTGGAAACGGAAAACTGATCCTTACGGCAAGAAGAAGAGATTGAGGCAGAAGTGAAATAAAAACTGTTTTTCATTTTATTTCACTTCTCTTTACTTCTTCTTGCCTCTTTCCTCTTCCCTTCACATTGGCCGCGCTTCGCGTCCTCTCGACTGGGGACGAGTCAGGGTTATTTCTAGGTTTCTGGGTGTTGCGGAAGCCATTGTTAAACTGCCCGTTTTAACGTAGTATTACAGAGAGGAACGCGGTCCTTGCTCAATCCGCATGCCCTGCACACTCAATACCAGAATGTCAAAAAACTGGATTATCTTTGGGATTTTTCTGCAAATAGTTATCATTGTTTTTTTGTATCGTTATTATCGTAATACACCGAATGGGAATGATGGGCGAGAAGCAATGAGGTCAGATGGAATCAACGAAGCAATTATCTTCCCTGAAGAATCGTTTGTAAATTGGAGAATTGTTCACGAGACAAAAAAGCTAACCAAAGACGTCAACTGGAAGGAAATACCGCGAAAGGCAGCGCCTTCAGCCGAGGAAATGAGTGACAAATGGATTGTTCTCACGACTATAAACTCGCCAACGGAGGATGTGAAGAAGCTAGCTGCTATCGAAGGCTGGAAAGTTGTAGTTGTCGGTGATACAAAGACGCCGGCAGATTGGAGGTAAGAAGCGCTGTAAGAAGTTATGAGACACCTTGTTTTAGTCACGAAACTCGTGATTAAAGCGGTTTTATTAATAGCATTTATTCTGCGTCCAAGCCCAATTTGCTTGGAAAGTGCTAGAACGTACACGTATTTGACACGAACATAGACGCCTACGTACAAACTTAAAGTTAGGTTAATTATTAATAAAGAATAAGACTAAGTTCATATTTATTAGTCCGCGTTAAAACACTATCTAAAAGATCAAATAGTTTTGACGGATAAAACAATTTCATTTAACATCTTCGAACTCGTCACAATACGTTTGAGAAACTAAAATACATAGTTTAAATTCTTTTGACTGCAGTGCAAATGTAGGGTTATATGGAAATCTTGCCCAACAGACTTTTTTCACCCATTGCAGATCGTGTAAATCATGTTACGTTTTCTAGAGAATGGCCCGATTTATACTGTTAAGACAAACTATCTGCTAAGTTCGTCTTGGCAGACGAACTAAGCAGATAGTTCGTCTGGACAGATACTTCGTCTCTTTGCCCGTATTTATACACAGACGGATTATCAGACGAACTAACGAATGTTTGCCCAAGTTCGTCCAGATGGACAGGGATGGAAATAACGGCCGGTGATCGGTAATTACCGATCAAATTTGCCAGCCAAAAATGAAATAAAATAATAAAATTTCACAAGAAACAAATAAAATCTTATCTGGACATTGGACAGAGCTTTTATGGGTGTTGTGGCTCTTAAAAGAGCCGTTGTAAATGGAAAAATGCGCAGTCAATGTCTCAAATTCAGTTTCTCCTCAAATTCATCCATTTTCACCAGCATGTTCATGGTATTTGCCCCCAATGAAAGATAGCAGTCGAAGACAGATGAGCGATCTTGGGAGCCATCGGCCGGCAAACTTTCTAATGTTTCTAGTAGCTGAGTTTCCATTTCCTTCAGGTTTTCTAGTAAATCGAGACGTCGATTGTTGATAAAGGCCTCAAAGTTATCCACAATGGTAATGGCGGTGTCTTCAAACTCTGGCGTACATGACTAAAACTGCTGTGCAACTTGTACTGCAGATACTCATTCAGTAGAGGGGGGTTTCAAAATTGAGGTTGTGGAATGATATTGACTTGCTTGAGAGAGGATTTTTGTGTTTAACAAGCGCTGTATTGTAAGCTGTTTTCAATCACTCTAATACTCAATCACTCTAGTATTGTCAATAAAAGCACAGACTCACTGAGAGATGGAGACGACACAATTTATTGTACAAAGTACTGTAACTTTATTGATGACGGTTGACCCAAATTTCTCTAAATAATTGATTATCAATATAACAATAATTGGTGGTTAGGGGGTGGTTGTCGGTGGATTAGGGGGATTGGGCAGGAACCAATGCTGAGTGTCATGGCCAATCTGCTGTTATGGCATCAAAATTATGCTCTGAATGTAAACAACCACTAGAAGGCCAGAACTCTGATTTTTTTTCAGGTGAAATTAGTCCAGTTTCTTAGGATTAGTGCAAATTCGACAAGGGTTTGTGATATTATTCGTTAAAAAGCAACATAGATTGGTAATGCCCCGAGCCCTTCAGTTGTATATGCCGAAAAACAGAAATAATTATTAACCAAACCTCGAACTCTGTGAAAAAAGAAATTCTAGTCCGGCAGTTGAGTTTTTATTGTCAGGAATTCATCTCAAGGCCATTGGATTTACTGTTTTGAATCATCTGGAAAATTGTAATAACTCAACTGCGTAACCGCTGGAATATCGATGGGTTTTTCCGGCAGTGAAATATATGTCAAAAATTATTTCCAACCCTGCCGTTGACGCCGAAGAGAAAACTTGAATATGTTACAAGCGAACAAATTGTTTTAAATCCACCACCAGCACTTTTATTTGTGTAGACATAATTTTTTAAATTTATTTTTTTAAACAGATTTTTATTGCTTATCAAATAATTTGCACAAATATGTAGTACATATAACACTGCTATTCTAAAACTAACATGCGTACTAACACGAAAATAAATGCTTACACTAACCACTAACAGTCAGCCAGATCTAATATCAAGTTCACAGATCAATATTCAAATAAAAGGAGTGACTGAGCAAACTTAAAAAACCCTACATTACATTTTTTTGTGTAGACATGCGGTACAGCCATTACATTTCATATTTTCACGCAGTTTGGAGTTTCTCTTTCATTTGAATCGCCGATATTTACCTTCCAAATCACGCTGTTAAAACAAGGCAAGTTCAAAAGGGGTGGAATCAACGTTAATTGAAAATCCACTACTGTACAGCCAAAACTTGTATTGATCTGTTTTCATCGCAAACAAACAAATTGAAATTTCATTGTTCTGTACTCGACATTTCATTGGCTGAAGTAAAAATGTTGGAATCTATTGTTCTCGTTCTGTTTTGTGATTGGTTAACTATGTCTGGGTGACCCTGGCAACAGTAGCCGCACTGTAAACAAACTTCAACTTAGCATTCTCTTAGAAACCTTTGAAGACACAAATTAATTACGCCATCTTAGGGGCTTAGTCCGTGGGGGGGGGGAGGGTTGTTCTCTGCAAATTTTTGGGCAGGGGTGTGCCCCTGGGACTCTGAGACCCTTAACCTACAGTCTTTTGATTGAACATTGTCATTGATCGGTCTCATCCCTACGCGACCAGACCGAAAAAGATTATGGAGAGAAATCAATTCACATTCAATAGCTGCATATATTATCAAACACATCTTGAGTTCGCCGTGCGGTTTCTATTTTGCCAAAATATGCCTCCAGCATACAGTGAAGACCTACGGTACGGTGGCAAGCAGTTTGGATGAAAGAAGTTCTCGCAAGGTTGACCACACCACCGGGGTCTACGTCCCCTACTCTTTTTCGAACAGTGATGTGGGATCTTTAACGTCCCACAAGAACAGATCAGAGAGTGCTGTGAGACAGGACCTACAGTTTTTTCGTCCTTATCCGAGAAGACTAGAATGTCATACCATTTGCTGAAGTCATTACAAAGGCGGCACATTCTCCTCAATTATTTTACGACCCTGAGTGTTGGTCCGGTCGAGGTTTGAACCAACGACCTCCCGCTCAGCAGACCGGAGCTCTACCACTGAGCTAATCCTTTTTGGTCTGGTCGCGTAGGGATGAGACCAATCAGTGACAACGTTTAATCAAAGGACTGTATACTAGACCATTTTAGCTGCATTTTGCAACCCTATTCTAGACTAATCACCAAAAAACCCTACCCTATCCTAGACCAAATTTTTGAACGCTTTCTTTGTTATTAGTTAGTAGGGGTCAGTAAAAATGCTGTACTGCCCGCCGTACGGATTTTTAAATGTCATTTGTCAGTAAACCTTGTCTAGACTAAATTCTTCATACAACTAATAAGTTTGGGGGAAAATGATCAATACCAAACCTCTCTGATTACTATACCCTATCCCAGACTAAACTGCCTGAAAACCATACCCTTTACAGTGGCACATACATATAGCTCATAGGAGTACCCCCGGGGGAGGGGGGGGGGCGCTTAGTGCTGTGAAAAGTTTACTTACTCGGTAGAGGTGCGTGCTAAAATGGACAGTGGTACACACCCGTAGCTGGGAGAAAAATTTATTGTTTTATTTCATGTTCATGGCTAATGGCCACCATCATGGAGCGAGAAGGTGAAGTTTGATTGGATTGCATCTCGAACATGTGAATTCTTGGCAATAAAATTAAGGAAAAAGATGAAACACCATTGATCATGTTAAATACAGGGAAAGAGGCACATTGTATGTTTTTCACATATTTATTTGATCACATTTTTCAGCATGACTTGGTCAACTTGACCAAAATACTCTCCAACTTTGTGGTATATTTATATGATAGAGCACATGAAAGAAAATACTCAGACATAGAGGCCATAGAGGGACACAAGTATTATTGTAATTAGTTATTTAAGAGACATTTAAAGGAATTTCTTAATAGTTTTTAATTAGCAATGTAATACATGTTAGTATTTATTGTATTCTTTATTGTAATTAGTTTTTTAAAAACCATTTTAATAGTGGAAAAACTAATAAATAAATCAATCAATTAAATCAATCAATCAACAATCAAAGACACCGGGTTATACTGTACATGAAACACTTTATTTTGAACTTAATTTGTACTTTTCAAGAGTAAGGTTTTTAATTTTGTTCAAGCATTTTCACAAATATTGCAAACATTAACAAAGCACTACAATTCAATTCTAGTACTTAGTTTCCCTACTCGCACATTGTGCTTGGGTCACCTGTAAAAACATCTGTTCAAAAAATTGCAATACCACAACATTTTTAACAAGGGGTATCGGGTAATCTGATATCCCTAAGGTTTTGAGGGGTAAGATTTTGGACATTTTTGGGATTCCATAATCGACCTCGTAATTCCCAAGAGACTAACTTTGTAGTAAGATTGGGTTATGTCGTTGGCCCTTTGCGACAACTAATATATTTTTAGCTTGACATAATAGTTGCTTTGTAGCTGTACAAGTTTTTTAACTAGGAGAGGGTTGTATTTGTGAGAGGGGTGGTTGGGTGATTTGTTGCTATTAGTATAGCAAAAAATGTTCCCTAAAAAATGTTTAGATCTAACGATTGGAAGTTGATGATATTTAGTTCAAGCAAACTAAAAATTTGTGTCCAAGAGACAACAGTAAGAAGAGACTATGGGGTCAGGATATACTATGTTGTATTACATGAACACAGAACCACTGTCCTGAAGTGCCCCCAACGTTCTTAGTTGCTATAGCAACTACAAACTCACAAAGCAGACTTACCATTGTATACAGTGAAAATCAAACTTTGAGATACCCACTGGCCACTCTAACCTTTTGTTGTGTTTATTGTTTCTTTACAGCCATACCAATTGTGTCTTCTTGAGTGTGGAAAAGCAGAAGACTTTGGGGTACCGCATCCACGACTTGCTTTCCTACAAAAGTTATCCTCGTAAGAATATTGGCTACCTGTATGCTATTCAGCATGGCGCAAAAATCATCTATGAAACAGACGATGATAACTCCCCAACAAGTGGGAAAATAACTTTCTACCAGAAAGAGACTGGAGACTTTTTTGTCTACAAAACTGATTCTCCAATGGTAAATCCTTACGAACACTTTGGACAAAGTACCATTTGGCCTAGAGGGTACCCCCTGGATCACATTGGTGATCCCCCATCACACAAATTTGTGAAATGCGAAGGGGTTGACTCTTCAATACAGCAGGGTGTAGTGAACGGTGATCCGGATGTGGACGCCATATTTCGACTTACAAGAAAAGACAAAGGTGTTGATTTGAAAGTTGAGTTTGATGCTGAAGCGCCTCCAGTTGTTCTTCCCCCAAATACGATGGCTCCATTCAATTCCCAAAACACACTGTTCTTACACAAGGCACTATGGGCCTTGTTGCTACCGAACACGGTAAGTTTTCGAGTCTGCGATATCTGGCGCGGTTACTGGTGTCAGCGGTTGATGTGGGACATTGGAACACAACTATCGTTTTTCCCGCCAAATGCTTTCCAGTACCGAAATGCACACAACTATTTGTCAGATTTCGAAGAGGAGAAAGTGATCTATTATGAGTCTGGGCGTTTAATTGAGTTTCTGAATAACTGGAAATCTGAAAAGCCAGATTTCTTCAGCAGAGTTCTGGATTTAAGCATGGCAATGGCGCAAAATGGCTTCTGGGGAATGAATGATGCCATCTTAACTGAAGCATGGTTAGCTGACTTGGTCAGTGTAGGATATGAAATGCCAGCTATAAATGCTGCTTCTAAACCGTGTAAGAAAGTTATCAGTAAAGAGACAGAGCTTCTTCCAAAGGAAAATCCATCTTCATATTTGCGAGCAGGAAAAGAGTTGAAAAACATTGTGTAAAGAGACGTAAAGTATAGAGGTAAAAAGAGACAAAGCTGTAATAGGCCACTTCGAAAAATACCATAATAAGCTTTCATGTGTAGGCTCAGTCTCACCGGGGTGTTATTATTCAAGTCTCCTTTGTTAGCATGGCACAATGGAATTCAGAGTACATGTAGGACTGCTTGGATGCAGCATTGTGTGTTCGTATGCAAATGTGCACTGTATGCAAATTGCCAAGAAGTTGAGACATAGCAGGTGCAGTTTGTGCTGAAAACAAAAGAAATTGGAAAAATCAGGCTTACATCAAGCACCACCCAAGCCTGAACTTTAAAGAGTATTATGGTATTTTTCGAAGTGGCCTATACATTGAAACCTCCATGTTTGACCACCTCTTGTAAGTGACCACTTCTCCTTAGGGACCACTTTTCCACAATCCAAAAATTTCTCCAATCAAATCACTATAGTCATAACCTCCCGTAAGCAACCATGACCATGCACTTTCAACACTGGTAATGTGAATTGTTATGTTGTCCAATATCACTACAGATACAAATAGGCCACTTTTGATATAAAAATTCAACTTGAAAGTGAGCCCTAGAGGACACAAACAAAGGCAATGAAAAAAAAACATTTTTATTAATTTCTTTTGTTTATGTCCTCTCAGCCTCATTATTGGATATAAATCTCAATACTGTCCTACTGAATAGTGTGTTACAGTAGAACTCAAATATAACGGAAATTTTGTCCCGTGTATCAAAACCTCTTACTACAGTTTCATGATTCAAAGTTAAGATTCCCGTGGTCTGACTTCTTGTAAGCCAACCACCCCGGCTTTGCATCGGTGGTCTCTTATGGAAGGTTCAACTGTGTTTGTATTTTTAGACTAGAAATAGATGCTTTTTTAACTTGTGAATAAGCAAAGCGTAATGAATGGGTTATCACAGACAGTGGCAAATATGCAAATTTTCACTCACTCACTCACTCACTGTAAACTGTCAGCTGTAAACGTTTCTTGGTAATTCCACTGACAAGTGCACAACACTTTCGTGGCAAATGCAAAGGAATATAGTTTAGAGAATAGTAAGTAATACTGGCCTATTGAATAGTGTGTTACAGTAGAACTCCAGTAGAACTTCAGTATAATGAATATTTTGTCCCGTGTATCAAAACATCTTACTACAGTTTCATATGATTCAAAGTTAAGATTCCCGTGGTCTGACTTCTTGTAAGCCAACCACCCCGGCTTTGCATCGGTGGTCTCTTATTGAAGGTTCAACTGTGTTTGTATTTTTAGACTAGAAATGGATGCTTTTTTAACTTGTGAATCCGCAAAGCGTAGTGAATGGGTTATTGCAGGCAGTGGCAAATATGCAAATTTTCACTCACTCACTCATTCACTGTAAACTGTCAGCTGTAAACTTTTCTTTGTAATTCCGCTGACAAGTGCACAACGCTTTCGTGGCAAATGAAAAGGAATATAGTTTAGAGAATTGTAAGGTCTCATTTTGTGAAAAAAAAACCTCAATGCCTGCATGTGGTCATCTTGGCAGTGATTTCTCTGGTTCAAGCCTTCTGAGTGAATATGATTATGACTCTGTATTCAGCCTGAATTCAATGGAAACATGCGAAGTGCTAGAGGAATAATAAACATAGCCATTGTGAGTTTAATGATGTCAGGACAGGTTTCTAATGTTATGGTTTTACTCCTATTGTGAAATGCACACATGTTTTGATGGCTTGGAATAGGTGAATTTTAATCCCGAGGGGGACTCGAAAAGCACGCTAAAGAAGTTCCAATTCTAAAACAATGTGTCATATTCTGTCGTATTTCTTTGGCTCGATATAAAGGTACTGCAATAATAGTAATGGTAGTTATGTTAGATTTAAGCACCCTAAGAAGTACCAATCTACAAATTTTGACCCCTAAAAGGTACACTGAGGACCCCCATCACTTTTATATGGGAGCCCCCCTGGGGAGGGGGGTACTCTGCATATGTTTGGGTGGGGGTGTGCTGCTGGGACTCTGAGACCCTTAACCTATACTAGACCATTATAGCTGCATTTTGCAACCCTATTCCAGACTAAACACTGAAAAACCCTACCCTACCTTTCCAGAAACTTGTTCACTATCATAGTTATTAGTTAACAGGGGTGAGTAAAAATGCCGTACTGCCCGTGATACCGATTTTTAAATGCTATTTGCCAGTAAACCTTGTCTAAACTAAATTCTTCATGCAACTGACCAGTTTCGCGGAAAATGATACCCTATTCTAGACCAAAAATGTCTGATTACTATACCCTATCCCACACTAAACTGCCTGAAAACCATACCCTTCACAGCAGCACATACCTATATAGCTCATATATGGGAGAACCCTCCCCCGGGGTCCCCCACTGGGATATAATGGGATACTATAAAGGTATATATCTTACAATGCAATCAAGGATGTTTGTCAGTTTGTCTTTAACTTTTAAGTTAAAACAGTTGTTAAACAACTATTTTATAACAAGTTATAAAATATTTAAAGAAATGTATGTACTTCAGTTAAAGAGTTTCAGTGCATGTGCACAGTTTGTCTTGGAATCTAAATAATTTGCTCTAAATCAGTTCTGTATCATTGAATAACTTCTTATTAATTTTGAGCAAACAAAGAACTAGATGTTTACTCAAGACTGAACCAACCCAAGTGAAACATTACTGCTTTCTCTTGTTCAGCTTCAACTGAAATCAAAGAAATCAATTGATGATCAGCTCCTCTTTTCCATTGGTAGCTTCGGTTTTGAGGAAAAGTAAGAGGCTCATTCTTTGTGCAGTGAATTTAAGCCTTTTGTTCAAAAGGAAAGAACTAAATTTTCTTTCATGATAACCAGTATATGTGCCAAGATAGTGCTGAATTGGAGCAATTTGGATTTTAGTGCTCTCTCCTCCGCAGAGGCTCCTATCAGTAAAGAACAGTAAAATATATAATGGGAGTGCGGGGAACGATGGGAAGGTTGGGAGAGTCTCTCTTCTTTCTTCTCCCTTCCCAGAGTTCCCCGTGCGCTTTACTTTTTTACCTCTACCCAGCCTCCGCGCGTTTTTATGCCAAGCGTGGAGCGTGACTGGGAGGCCTCTGCGGAGGAGAGAGGATTTTAGGGTCAAATTCGTCAGATATGATAGTTTTGCTTTCAACTCTTCATATTTGTTCATAGCTTAGTTGCTTTACTCTGTTAATTTTCCTAATTGCTGACTCCAGCCAACAAATAAGGTAGGCTTGGTAGAAGGTAGGCTTGCATGGTAAATAAATGAATGAATAAATAAATGTCAGTAAAATCAAGTTGATTATAAATTATGTTGTACGGCAGTTTCAATTGTGTGTCAAAATTAATTTGACAATCACTTTGGTTTCGCATTCTTATGCTTTGTGATTGGCTAAAAAATCTTACGCCATGTTATGAACTAATCAGAAGTAACACCAAAACCAATGGTGACTAACATGTGTTTTCCCAATTGTTTTCCCATATTCTTGGGCACTGGCAACATGTATTTCCTTTGAGTTCTGATTGGTTCATTGGATTGTCTGCGTCTGTTGTGATTGGCCGGAGTTATGAGGCTTTGGTTTTATGACTCTCGATTGAAAACCACTCTAATAAAGATTCCTAATGTGTGTTATTTAATAGGTGACCCATCCCACGGGGAGCGTGGGGAAAGATTCTTCCTTCTTCCCCATCATTGTCCCCTGGCGCTTCTCCGCTTTCAAAATGCGTAGAAACCCCTGGGCAAGGCTGCCAGCAGAACAGCGACTATTTTCATTGTGTGTCATGTAATAGAATATGACAGCCTTGTATGCCCGCTGCCATTTTAAAAGCGGGGAAGACCATGGGGACGAGGTTGCACCTTCCATCAACCCTCTGGGCATTCTCGTCCCCAGAGCTGCTTTGCCTTCTTAACCGCCGGAGCCTGAGTATGTGGTCCTCGTACTCAGGCTCCGACGGTTAAGAGGGCCAAGCAGCTCTGGGGACGAGAATGCCCTTTGTGCGCCTCTCATGAAAGATGAGTAATGACTGGGGAGTATTCATCTTTATTAGGTTGAACCTGTTCGGTTGTACCTGAGGTTTATGTGTAGCCTGTGACAGGCATAAACTGTGAGGGGGGAGTGGACGTGAAAATGGGGGAGGGGAAGAAGTTCCCAGTTTCTCTCCCTGATGGCTGGTATGCAGGTCAGGTTATGTACTAACTCCAGGAACGTTTTATGAAATAAAGAGTGACCCCGCCTCTCATGCATTGTTCAGTTATAAAGTACTTGAGAATTCAAAAGAGAATAATGTACATGGCATCACAAAGTGCACAGCCAGAAACACTTCGCCTCTTCTCTTAGCTTTTCATTTGTCTTTTTAATAAAAATTTCTGCATGCTTTTCAACAGTTAACACTCCCATTAAGTCTTTCTAAACTCGTTAATAATTTATCAAGTTTGAAGTTTGAAAAGTGTTTGTGTCAGCCTTTTGTTCTTCTATTGTTTCTTCAATAAAAAAAATGACTGCAAGGAAAGATTAACAACAGGTTTGCCAAAAATCTGCAAGTACTGCTGTATCAGTATTGAGCCAAAATTTATTATTTGACTTTTATAGATTTTTCCCATAAGTCAATATATGTTCTACTCTGAATATTTCTGTGTGACCAGCAGATTCTTTGGTGGACACAATAGAAAAATATCATAATCGTAGAAAATTAAATGACTTTACTCTTTGCTTTTCTTCTAGAATGTAAAAAAATCTGGGAAACTCTGGTACTCACTTGCGTACTTCGCGTAAAGGCAGATACACCCCTGACTGAAACATACCTTATTTGCTGTTTGTTCGGGAATGTAATGCTATTCTAGTATTCCAATCATGTTCTCTACTCACTATCTATATCTATCCTGTTATAGAAAGTGAGTATGTACAGTTGTCAGTGTGCAGTTCTTCATTATTCAATGAAAATGTGAACCTGTTTTGTTGTTAAGTTTTGAACGTCTAGTAGATCTATACTAGAACAATTAGATGATTCGCTCTTGCGATAGAAATCTTGAGCCCATAATGTAATTGTTAAATTTTTTTTAGACATCTCTGAGCCTGGATCCCTGAAGTAGATGTTATGGAGCCTTGGAGACCTGCCTTTTTTCCTTGGAGCCCCACTTTTTTGGACTCAGCACCTTGGTGCCATAAAACCCTTTGGGGGCCTGTAGAATGGTCAAAATTTGTAATTGCATTAGTAAAGTCGCACTTGGGCCAAGATGGCCCACATGGCCAGAGCTTAACCCGGTAGCATGAAGGAATATTGCTACTGCCCCCTGGATGGGATGCTAGTCCATCGCAGGGTTACCCCCAGCATTTTGTCACCGGTACCCATTTATACACCTGGGTGGAGAGAGACAGTGTGGAGTAAAGTTTCTTGTCTAAGGAAACAACACAACGTTCACTGACTTAGTATCGAAACAACAGAGACCAGGCTTCGAAACACCGACCTTCAGGTTGAAAGTCTGACGCGCTAACCACTAAACCACTGTGCCGCCCACAAAATTACTAATTGCATTAGTAAGCAAGTTAATTTGAAATGCTGACCTCTGCGTGCGTGCCTATCTTATTTTCTCGTCACAAAGTTAACTAACTTGCAAATATAGCCGCCTCTCCAGGAGTGGTGACAGGTGGCTGTATTTTGAGAGACAAAGCAAACAAAAGAGTTAAAAATTGATTTCAGAGCACTTTAAAATCATGCCAACATCAATGTGTCAGTCTAAAAACAGGACAACTTGATGGTAAAGTACAATCATTTATATAGGATTTTATCATTTATTGTACATAAAAAAATAAACTGACAAAAAACATTTACTGTTATTTTTTTTCCTGATAAGATAAGGGAGAAAATACTAAAAGGATTCTTGTTTTTAGTTATTGAAATATTCCTGTTTTGTTGCTCTGTCATCCTACTTGGACATTTTTTGCACTTGTCACGCACTGTGGAATGATTGCATGACAACTGAGTGGATTCAAACAGGATTTGGGTGACACGTGACTAGTTACGTTCAAACATGTACAATCATACGCACAACACTCGCAAAAAATCATGTCTGAAACGCCCATGAAATTATTTCCAATCATGCACTGTATGGGGTAAAACAAAGTATAAAACTAACTTGCAAATGTAGCCACCTCTCCAGGAGCGATGAGAGGTGGCTGTTAGCAAACAAAGAAATGAAAAAGTGATTTCAGAACTACTTTAAAATCATGCCAAAAACAATACTTCAAACAAATGAGTAACCAGTGTGTCAGTCTAAAAGCAGGACAACTTGATGGCAAAATACAATAATTATAATATAGGATTTCTTTTCTGTAAGAAGAAAATACTAAAACGATTTTAGTTTTTTATTGATTATCGTATTTCTTGACATTGCAGCATGGCAATGTTATTCTCAATTCCCCTTTGGGAATTGGAGTTAGATATATTGCTCGTTTCTACAAGGTTCATTCATTGACGCCACCATTTACAACCTCACTTCCCACCCGCCTCCTGCTACCATTATATTTTCAATCAATCAATCAATCATTTTATACCTTTATGTAGCTCTTCCTTAACCTCCAGGGAAGTTGTTTGACTACACGCACTTGGGTTGGAGAACATGTTTCCGGGCATCGTCTGGTTTTTCGCGTCTGGCATGTAGTCGTTTTAGCTACTATATTTACCAATAAATATAGATGTTAAGCCACGTGAGCACTGTGTCTTAATAATAGTGTTGTATAGTTAACAACTATTCCCCGAAGTGGAGGTGGGTAGTGGTGGATATATATATCCACCACTACCCACCTATACTGAGGTGAATAGTTGTTTTGGTATATACTGAAACAGTGAGATAATATAACAGAAATGATGCTTTTTAACTCATTTATTCCTGTCAACGATTACAATTTTCGTGCGCAAATTGCTGGGAGGTGAATGGCACTTGCTATTCCGAGTTTCAGTAGCCAATAAGAGCGCACCAACAATGCTATCCACTGTTTCAGTATATACTAATAAATTATAGTGTTATTGTCTTACGCAGTGTGTATGCTACTTATTGTAAAGTGAAAATTGTATGAAATCAAATAAAGGTTGTACGGCTGGTCAGCCTCTCCCTATACAATTGTTTTCCTTGAGCATGTCATAGACATGTATTCTATTCGGCTGAACGTAGTGAAAGAGAATAGAATCCCTGTTTTGTGGCTCTATCCTCCTACTTGGACATTTTTTGCGCATGTCACGCACTGTGGAATGATTGCAATTCAAACAGGATTTGGGTGACACGTGACAAGTTACGTTGAAACATGTACATGCAGACACACAACACTCCCAAAAATCATGACTGAAACGTCCGTTAAATTATTCGCAATCATGCACCGTACATGGCATTAAGTGACGTAATGTTTATTTTAGACACTTCATCGTATGGGCATCCCGCTGGTATCGAAAATATTGAAGCTTCGTCTGGCAATGGTCGCAAAATATTTTGATTTGTTCGAAAAGCACGAATCGGGCGAATAACATGTAGTCCTTTGCAGTACAGCCATCGCCAATTCGTGGCAACTTTCTCAAAGCGTTGGCATCACATGTCGTGACAAGTATAATCATTGTGCATTTGTAAATATTCAATGACGCAGACAAAATACAGCCCAGACAGTAATATAAACTCCACAATAACTTCGTTTCCGATGTCACCGATGTGCTGTTTAAATGGCAAAACCCACAAGTCTTACAGCAGAGTTTTTCAGTAGTGTCCACTGCACGCATTTCTTTTCTTGAACGGCTGTTTTTTCCTGTGCAACAGCCAAGCAAAGCAGAAGCAAACTGAAGCTTGAGTAAACCAGCACAAGATAGACAGAGGACTTTGCAAGCAGCCCGTATGCAGCGGTGAACAGTAGAACTACTGCCATTCCACAAGTGACGAGTGTCACCGTCATAATCAGTCTTAGTAGGGGAGCAATTCCCAGTATAATGAAAATTATCTTGAGGATTGGCGGCATCGCGTGTGTTTACATGAATCAGAACGAATCAGGATGAACAACAGAACTTGAACTCTGTGAACTCTGATCAACCGATAAAGAGTGGTCAGCAGCCTTCGTTTAGTATCACGTGACCACCTCGCACATGCCGTGTCGCGGGAAGGGGTTAACATGGCGTTCTTCCTTTTGATTTCAACTCTTTTCTTTCCAAATTTGAAAGTTCGACTGAGGTAGCGCTGGAAAAAATACATTATATAAAAGGAAAATAATCCTAGTTATAGGAAATTCTCGATGATGTTTCAACAACCGCACCAACAAGCGCTAAAGTTAGCTCCAAAGCCAGCCACAACATCCTCCGCTCAACAGCCAGCTACATCTTCAGAGTCGCAAGATGACAAAGGTTTTCGACAACCAATCACTTTTGATGGAAAGCGGATGCGAAAGGCTGTTATGCGTAAAACTGTCGATTATAATTCTTCCGTTGTTAAACAAATCGAGGTACGATAGCTTTTATTACCCTAGTTTGTGTTCAAACCAAATTCTCCTCAGTCACTTAATTGTTGATCTGAAAGACAACGCTTAAATGTTTATGCAATTCTATCCCTTTAGGAGATTTCTGTGCCAAGAGAGCATAGTTCTCACACACAGATCCTTCTCACTAGCTTAAAAAGTATTATATGGATTTTATAAAACAGGAAAATCTACCTTTTTACCTTAATTTCGATTAAACTTTTTTATAAGCTTATGTCGAGAAAATTTCTGCACACCCTGACACCTACCTAAAAATCACTTCGAATTTTAGTACTCGTGAAGCTTCTCAATTAATATCTCACACCGTTTCAGTTATCCAGTATTGCTGATTTTTAAATGCACTGGTTGTTTTATTTTGGTGGTGCAAAATCAATAAACGTAATCGAACACATCGTAGAAACCAGTGATGTTGTCGATATATCGTAGACATCAGTATTGGAATTCCATTTATATAAGCTTGCTCAATAAAAAAGCAAGAGGCTGCAAAGAGTATTGTCATAGGTCGTTACAAACTGAAATCACAGCAATACTTTTTCCTTATTTATGGATCAAAATAAATTGACTGTTATTTCCAGTGACAAGCATGAATAGTAAGTTATGATGTCTTCAGTATCTTGTGTAATCAGTAAGCTTAATTTTAGAAGGCATAAAAAGGGCCAATGTCTAATGTGCAAATTTGAAAATGTGTTCGTAAAAAAAGGTTCATTTTAAATATTGGAATTTATTTTATATACCACCATAAAAAGGAAACCACTGCAACACAATACAGTGCACTGCAATGCAATCACAGAAATAAGTTTTTCCTAATTATTTATGCATGGACATAATTTGAGTGTAATTTACAGTAACAAGCATAAATTGTAATTTTTTTTTATGTTGTATTTAGTAGCTAGTGCTCTTTGTAGTTTCAACAGGCATAAAGGTTGGTTTTCATTAGCGATGGAGTCATAATTGGAAGTGTGCCTAGTGAAAATCAAACAATGGAGTTGTAAGCAGAGCTTCCGATTGCACTTATGATTCAGTCGCTTACGATCTAGTGAAAACTAGGTTGTCAGAGTTGTAAGTTAGGAATGGGGATTGGTTTATTCGCTTCTGCTTGCGACTCCGACAATCTAGTTTTCACTGGATCATAAGCGTCGGAGTCATAAGTGGAATCGGAAGAAAATGGAACCGTTCTGACTCTTCCGACTCCGATTCCGTCAAACTTACAACTCCAGGTCTGGGTCGAAGCATTCTTCTGATTCCGACTCCAACTCCGACTCCATCGCCAGTAAAAACCAGGCTTAACATGACCAACCTTTGATGTGGAAATTTGACAAAATGTTCTCTAAGAAAGGTTCTTTTTTAAAAGGGTAGAGATGTTTTTAGCTTGAAGGGATGTTACAATATTGATAACATTGGTTCTGGTTTCTTCTGCAGTTAAATTTGTTTACACCAAAATTCAATGCCAATGCATTTCAATTGAAGGCTGGGGCCATAACCAACCTATGTTGAATTTTTAAATATTTTACTCACAAATTGTGTTGTTTTGAGGAATGAAGCACTCTCTTGCAAAAGTAACGACAGGTTCATGTAAAGTAAGAGAGTCAATCAGGCCGAAAGATTCTTTATTTCCACAAAAAAAGACAAAGTACATTTTGGGTGTAGAGCGCAGTATATGATTCTTCAGGTCAAAAACAGTTGTTTAAACCAGCCATTATTTTATATACAGAATGCCTTTTTGGTTATAAAAAAAACAACAACAATTTGAGAGTGGGAAATGTGCACGGCTCTTTAGAAGACCACTCTTTAGTGATAAGGACTCCGTGGAGAAATAAAGTTATTGTATTTGTATTGTCTTGTTGGGAAATTCCAAAATTGTACATAGTTATTTTGTCCTGTCCTTTAATCAATGTTCAAAATGTTTGTTTTCTGTTCCTTTCCACTCATTCTTTCAGATGATGTTGGATATCCAAAGTTAGATGAACTGTTATGTAATCTTCACTCTATTTTGTTTTTATAGAACAGAAAATGGTTCAAAAATTTAAGCAGGAGGAGTGGGATGCAGCCTGATGACACGTTTTCTTCAGATGTAAATATCAAATGTATAGTTCCAGAAAAAATCCATACCCACCCCATGGAAGGTCATTGGAAATTCCAAGGGGGAGGGGGAGGGGGAGTCTTAATAGCCAACATTTTAGAAGCAAAGTATGAAGCTAAACTGGAATTTCCTGGGGGGAAGGAGGTGCTAAACAAAAAACCTTCTATGGGGGGAGTATGGATATTTTTTGGAACTGTACAATATTGATTTTTTGGCACTATGCAGCACTGCAGTGTATTATGGATATGTTGTGGTTCAATTTTATCCTTGGTTCAAATTTTATATCCCTTTGCTTTTGGCTATGGTAATGTATGATAATGAGATTTAAACAAAGGGAAATAAAATTTGAACCAAGGATAAAATTGAACCACAACAGATATACTGAATGAACAAACTGTGTGTGGAAGCAGCTATTTCTTCAATAAAATTGTTGACTGAAAATTATTCCATGTGTACCAAAAAATGGGAAAAAGGAGTCTTTGATCTATGCTAGTCTTCTGCCCATCACCTAGCTGTAAATAAAAAATGTATGAAGTTTGCATGTCTCCCTTCATAGGTTTATCCACCAGGATGTCTCTTGGACAACCCAATCAATGCCGTGACAACAAAATTTGTGAGAACGTCAACAAACAAACTGAGATGTCCAATATTTTGTGTTGCGGTTAGTACAGTAAAACCTTGTTTGTTGTTGTTTACATGATTTGTATACCAAGATACCAATATTTTGTGTTATGGTTGGTACAGTTAAATGTTTTTCTTTGTTTACATAAGTACGCTGTAGTAAGCTATGATATTTAAGTAACAATCTGTGTAAGAAGTAGACAATTCTCTATTGTTCCGATGCATTTCGCTTTCCCCACATAAGAATGTTTAGATTTTTGTACTGAGAATACGTCAACCTATGGACAACATCGTTTTGAAATAAAATTTACTGAAACTTTATTTTAAAGCGATGTTTGTTTTGTGTTACAAGATTTCATCCAATCGTGAGACTCCAAAACAATGGCCAAGAAAGACTTCTAATTTTCCATGTTCCCCACATAGAATTTTTGTTGCATTAAAAATCACAATAGTTTTCACTAAAAGGGAATCAATTAGTAAACTATAGATAAATAAATGCGCTGCCTGATGAAGTTATGGTAAATTTTCATGTTTTAGCCAATGAGGTGGACGGTTTCAACAATAGCACAATTCACACCTTTCTGCATTCCGTGGATGTGGGTTGCCTACTTCTTACACGGATTGTTACTTAATATTTTGTGTTGTGTTTTGTTGACTGCTGTTACAATGTTAAAATACATGCGAGAAACAACATTTAATAGCAGAGCTCTGCGGGCCTTTGGCCCGCGTGGAGCGCCATACTCATAGAACCCATGCCGTCATTTTTCATGGTCATGGCCAGCGGAATGTTTCGCGGGCGGTGTCTGTCTGTCCGTACGAACGTTTTTCGCGCGGCTACACAGCCGAATGTCAAGTCAGCTGTATGCTCAACACTATTGTGGAGTTAGTGGTTAACCGTCGAGTTTAGCCGAGAAAACCATTTGCAAAGTTGTTTTTCCCGGCATTTATCCACGGTTTGCTATTCAAGACAGGTTTCACATTTCTCAAACAGTGGTCAAGACCGCATTTCAGGCTGCATAATTCTTCAAGACAAGCGTTTTGGAGGAATATAGAGCTAAGTGCTTAAGCTTATTTTTAAACCTGATTTCGTCTTACTTGAAGCTAGTATCATTACTTTACTGTTCTATATTGTGCAATTTTGGCTTGCATTTAAAAAGGTTTCAATTTTGAATCATTAGGTTTTTTAAAACGTGCTTTAATTCAGTTGTCAATTCACGATTTCTTTCATCGAAGACAATCAGCTTGGCCTCGATGACCTATGAATGGTACGGTTTGCTTTTAAACATAAACTAATGGAGATTTGAACAAATTTTTTCGAAAGAAGATTGTGTTGTCCATTTTTATGTGCTTGTTCATTCATTAGATAGGTTGAAAAGCGATTTTATGTGAACAAAGCAAGACTTTGATTTTCTAGTACAGTTCTAGCTATCTTCACTCGCATCGCCTTATGCAAATATGTTTGTGTATTTTTGTAATTTTGATTTTCAAATTAGTTTCTCGGGCAATTTCTGACAAGCAACAAGTGTATTTTATTCAGAAAATAGTCGTACTAGTTATTCTAGACGGAGATATAGTTGTTTTTGTAAACTTTTGTACGGTCTGAATGTACTGTGCAGACGGTCGCGTGATAAGCTTACTGTTTTACAGAATTGCTAAAATTGAAAAATAGCTTTCGTCAATCTTAATTCTAATGCTTCCGACCTTTCACCTAAGTTAAGCTTGTTCACAGAGCGACGCTGTTAGGCTAAGCCTATCTATATATATTACTGGTATGCATAGTTTATTGCTTTCTTTATCTGACCATTACACTTAAAATTGAACCTGTGTAAATTCTGGTTTACTCTTTAAGCTCTTAAAATTCTGATGTTGTAAGCAACACTTTTCCAAATAGGTAATACAGAAAATGTCTAAGTCAGATCATACCTAGATTAAACCTTCTGAGACATATTAGAGCTTGTCTGGGAGGCTAAGGATTCCCTCTAATTAAGGTCTGTATTCAGTATAGATTGTCACAACACTGATAGATTTTTATAATATACCTGAATGAGATTGACAGGCAGGTGAGTTGACTTAAGAACAATGACAATCAAGGGGGGTGAGTCCTGCTGCTGAATTAGTAAAAAATGAAAATTCATGATTTTATCTCTGATTTGGCAACTTTTCCAGACGATACGGTCTCCAGAACTTGTTGTAGTTAACTGGATTGCATTCCAGTGATTAATATTGTGTGCATTTGCCTGTATTTCAGTGGACGCCTGAAGGACGTCGGCTGGTAACAGGTGCATCTAGTGGAGAGTTTACATTGTGGAATGGACTTACATTCAATTTTGAAACGATATTACAAGTATGTAGTTAATTAGCACAAATTGAAGATTAGTCATTGAGATAATACACACATTCATACAATCATTCAATCAGTTAATCAATCAGTCAATCTTTATCAAATAATCTTATTAGTTAATTGATATGGTTGGTATTTGCCAATCACTGACCAATCAATAGCCACAAATATATTGATTACTATTGATTTGTGCAATTCTCATCAATTGCTATCACATGGATGATAATCGTTGATAATCTATCAACATTGTTGACCCCCCAGTGGTTGTATTAACAGGGTCTGGAAGGGGGTCATGGATCCCGAATCACAGGCTATTTTTTTGTACATTTCGGAATCACTTAGCTTGTTTTTGTCATTTCCTGAATCACGTAGTTTGGGAAATTTTTCTCTTCATATATCCTATTTCTGGCCTGTAGCGCCTTTATTTACTCAAGAGAAATTCACTACAGGATTTTCTTTCAGGCCTTTGCCTCAGACAATTTCATTAATAGCTGTAAATTTTGTAAAATAGGTCTTGAAGGTTGGAAATCCTTGTGATTTTCTGCACTGATTATAACATTGAACTTTTTTTTTGTGGATGGGCTCGCTACTCACTGTACCAGATTCTGAAGTCAGAAAAAATAAGACCAGAACCCTAACTGTGGAACTGGTCTCACTACTCGCCATGGCATAGCGATAAACAATGAATATTGTGAATAAACAAATGGCAAGTCAAACACAGGAAGTTGTGATGGCGTATTCACTGCGATCACACGTGATCAGGTCCAAGTACAGTAGCTTTATCCCACCTGTGGCCTTCCTGTAAATGGTTTTGTAACCACGTATAAAAATGACACATGGTGACAAAGGTCCATTTTAACAACTGTTTTTTAAATTTACTTTATTGATCACATGTGATAGGCTAAAACTGCCCATTGTGACATGGTGTGAGAGTAAAAACGTTTTTGACAGGTCGGTATAAAACACAACAAAACTGTGAGTGTGAATTGATACAGGCTAAAATATTTGAATTTCACAGAATTTTGTCTGTGGAAATCACAAATCACAGACCACAGATAAAGCAAATCCTGCATCACAGCGGATATATTATTCCCGAATCAAGGCTGGATTTATTTTGTATTCCTGAATCATGCCCTCAATTTTGGTTACATCCCGGATCATGCAGAACCCCTTTCAGACCCTGTATTAACAGGGTTCCACTGTATTGTATAGTTTCCTCTTGTGTGATGAATAAAAACTTGCAATGGATCCACTGGGCTGCTTTCTTGTGTGATGAATAAAAACCTGCAATCGATTCACTGAGGTGTTTTCACCAACCAGCAAAAAGCTCTTTCAAGAAATACAGTAAATTATATTTTTCCACAGGCTCACGACAGTCCAGTGCGTTCAATGGTGTGGAGTCATGCGGATAACTGGCTGCTATCTTCAGATCATGGCGGATTCATAAAGTACTGGCAGTCCAACATGAACAATGTTTATATGTATGAGGCACACAAAGAACCCATTCGAGGATTAAGGTTAGCGGAAACGCAAGGAAATGGAACGTTTCTAGCTGTTCTTGTTGGTATAGTAGCACTTATAAAACATTTGATAGAATTAGTGTTAGTGCAACAAATGAACCATATTTTATCCAGCAGCAATTGCAGAGAAACTAGGGGCCGAATATTGACAAGGTAATAAAGTATCCTACAGGATAGTGTTTGAAAGGAGCAATATTTATTTGAATTCTTGAATATTATTCAATATTTAATTTTAGTGACACTGAAATTAATTGTTTTCAAGTTTTTTAGGAGCTTGCGCATTCAAACTGTATCCTGTAGGAGGTGTTCTGGTGAATTATTTTAACGAAAATTAAAAATATTAGTGCTTATATATGTAGTTTATGCTTAAGCTACATTAAAAAACAAAGCATGGCTTAAGCATATTTTTTGAGTAGTTGATAATAAATAAAGAAATAAATTGAAATGATTTGAATAAAGAAGGCATGGCCGACAAAATAAAACAGTTCCAAATAAAATAAACATTTACAATAAAATGATCACCCAAAAGCCCTACACCAATAAACCTTCGATATTAACCCAATGAAATAAAGTTCAATGCTATGACGTTTCCTTTACCGGTCTTTAATTATAAGCCTGGTCTTGCAGGTTATTCAAGTGATATTCTCTTTGCATAGATTGGAGGACGATAATTTGCATAAACGACTCTATTGTTGTACTGTATAACCAAATAAGTGAATGCACTCCTCATTTCCACCTGCATTAATTTAATCCACTTCTTCGTAACCAATGTGGTGCTTATCTCCAGCTCTTGTGCAAGTCACAGGTTGTCTCAAAATCTATTGTTCCTCTTTGAGATTTTAGTCAAAATTCTGTAGAATTTTACTTCATTATAAGCTCACCTTGACTATCGACACAAAAACGATCAAACTCTTTCTTATTCAGGTTGATAAATGAAATGAGGTTTTCGGAGTGAAATCAAATGTTCTTATTGACCAAGTGGAAGGGCCGGATGGGAAAATATTTGGCTTGAGGTCATGGCGTACAGAACTGAGGTGAAAGGAGGTCCATGCACCATGGTCGTGAGCCAAATATTTTCCCATCCAACCCAACCTAACTAAGTCAACAAGTATTTTTATCATATGACCAATTTGGAGACAAAATTACTTAAAATTTTAACACTCAAGGCCATGTGCTTTTGTAGCAAGGCTGTACGCCTTTTCCAGCCCCGCTCGCGCAAATGCATATGGCCCTCATATGGGACTTTCATCAATGATTTTGCAAAGAAAAGGTTCGCACCTGGCCGTATGGGTCATATGATAAAATCCCTTATTCTCCAAGTTGATACATATTTGTGGCGCAACCTGAAGTACGATTCAAATAGTTTTTCTGCAATAGTTATGATAAAATATACACTTTTCTGTTTCAATTATTTTATATTATTTGACTTGTATTTTCTTTGACAAACAGGATATTTTCTCTTGGACTTATCTGTGCCCTAGCAATGTGGGAAGAATCTATGGGGAGGTGAGGGGGGTATTCAGAACAGCCACCCCTATGAGCATCATATGTCCTAATTTTGCCTGATACCTACACCTAGTGGTTATATATGTTTACCCCTGTCACAGTGCGACCACAAAAAGCAGACATCATTTTCTGTCAAACTATCTTGGTGCCTTCATTGTTAGAATGGCATAAGAATAGTTATCCATAAAACTTTATACAAGTAAGTTTATAGTGATAACAGTTGCACTAAGAATCAAGTGATGTTATATTCAGGAAAGCAGTGCTTTGAATAACAAGGTAGGTGTTAGAGATAATCGTATTAAATCACTGTAGTCGGAGGTGTTTTATAAGTTGAAGGATGAGCTGACTTGCAATAAGATCGTTCGTGCTTTCTTCCGACTCTGCCCACCCTACCCCAGAAACAAACTAGCATCTCCCCTCCGTGCTTACTACATTCTTTTCTTTGTCCATCTTACTCCTACACCGAACCAACACTGTTTGCCTGACCAATGTGCTACATCTTGTCTTGTATCTCAATTGTTCCCGCCCTTAGAGAATCATTTTGCTTTGAAAATGGTTGTGTTTCAAAGTCTTGGTGGCAAGGGGGTTAACGTTAATCATTTTGTTTTTGTCAAGATCAGGGAATTTGCTTGTACTCAGAATTATTATAAATTCCTTGTCAAATTAACAGAAAAGTAAAAGATTTTTTTCTTAATGACAAAAATTGTTGGTTAAAAATGTATATTTTTTAGATTTACCACCAAGGATTTCATGTTGTGTGGTCAGTGCAAATTGGCTTGCAGAGGAAAGATTTGGGGAGTTTTTTAAATTCTGATGAAACATTTCAGTTTTACCAAAGTCACAGACTTAATTGGTTTTGCTATTGCTAAAAACTGCTTTTTATCATCATGACAATACATCAGTCATTCTGAAGTAAAGCAAGGAATACACCTGTACTAATCATACAAGTTTGATACACAAAGAAGTCAAGTTTTCAATTGACTGTTCAACCTAGTCATATATGAGTTTTATTGTTGTTGTTCAGACACTGTTACACACATCAATAGCCAAACCAAGGAAGCTTTACTGTCCTTTTCCACAATTCTTGTTCATGGCTCTTTTTGACCATTGCTCAAGTTGTGTTATTTAGTGTATGATGAGATGGAAAAAAAAAGGCAGGGTTGGTTGACAGTTTAGCAAAGGTTAAGTAAGTGCTGTAACCAAAAAGAGCTAGTGGGTGTTTAATAGTTATTAAGTAATGATCTGCATAAGAAGAAAATGCATAATGGAATGTCAACTTTTTTGTTACAACTAGTGATCTCGTTGGCCTAGACTCAAAGACCGCTAAAACGTTAGGGTTCAAGGTGCATTTTTGTTTGATTTTTTAAAGGTTTCATGTAATTCAAGATCCAATAGCACAACATGCAATTTTTTAAAGAAATTGTATTTGGGGAACTTCATCAAAGAAGCAAAATTATTGGCTATTGTCTTCTGCTATTCTGATTGGTTAAGCACGAACATTTCCTAAAATTTATGATGCAAATGGATTTTCTTTATGTTTATACTGAAGTATAATTATAAACCATCAGTGCCTCCCTTATTCTCGAAATCAAAGACATTGAGCCAATGCCACAGAACAATGAAGTTTATCGTAGTTCTTATGTGGAGCATCACTTAAATTTCTGCAGCTGTTTTTCCCCCTAAGCCCTGTATCATAAGCAGGTTGACTGTGCTTTAACCAGTGAGTGAAAAAATGATTGTTAGGTAGTCCTTCAACACAGGGTGGGGGTGGGGGAAGCATTACAAGTCCTGTTGGTGATCCATTGGTTGCTGGTGGGGCAGGGTGGGGTGGGAACCAGGAAGAAAAGGGGACAAGAAGTCTTGAGAAAGTGGGAAGGTAAACGGTAGGAAGTAAGGTTCCAAAGGTAGGGAAGGGGAAGTAGGTAGACAGTGAAACAGTCCATATTGCACGAAAAGCTGGGGTGGCTGATAAGATCTGGAGCAAGTCTGAATATGGAGAGTGAGACTGGGGAGAGACACAATCCTTTGCCCTCATTAGGGCGTATGTTAACCGCAGTCAAACAAGAAATTTGAAAAAGTTAAGCAAAGTACTTAGAAGTTAAAGTTGTCATTTTCACTGTTTAAAGCTTAATATATTGCCAATACACTGTCAATTTACCAAACGTTTTGAAAGTTTACTAAAAAGGTTCTAAGCGTTTAAAAACTGTGAACTGCAGAATTGTCGGCGCCATTTGCCAACATAATTTTGATCAGGCGCAAATAGTTTTTGTCAGTTTTCAACAGAAAAAAGCTCGTCATTTTGAGAAAAATTAAAAGATCGTAACATTAACTAATTTTTTTTATTCATCCTTGCCCATATTTCCATTTAATATTAAATAAAATCCCACTAAATAAAACGAAAAAACGCCTCGGACGTTTGACCGTGGTGGAGGGTGTATGAGGCTCGTTTTGTTGTCCCCCTCAAGCTTTAAAGGGAAAAAAAACAACTGTTTAGGAGTCTGGGAAAGAAATGAAAACTATAGAAAAACAGCAGTGCAAAGAAGAGGAACTGGGAGTTGAGAAACCCATGTCTCCCCCCACTCACTGGTCACTAGCCTCTAAAACATGCTTGACTGTTTTCAGCTTAAAGTGCCTATAACCTGTAAATACATATTTTCAGAATCAACTCTACACACATTGAATAGTTAAATGATGAAATAATTATTGTTTTGAATGTCGTGTTATTGAGTTATAGAGATTTGAATTTGCAAAATGCTAATTTGATGACATCAACCCGGGGATTTGCCATTATTTCTATGCCGATTTACAATGCGCAGTTTACAGCTTGAGGATAATTAGTTTGATAAAATTTATCAAACTAATTAATACTCAAAATAAACTGGATAGTCAATTGATTCGTAAAAATATTACTTGAAGGTGAAAACAAGTAGTTGTATAATAAATGATTCCCGGGTTGACATCATCTAATTAGCATTTTGTAAATTCAAATCTCTATATAATGACATTCAAAACAAGAAATATTTCACCATTTCACTATTCAATGTACGTAGAGGTGATTCTGAAAATATGTATTTTAGGGTTATAGGCACTTTAAAAGATGGACCATTGTGGAGTGCTTCAAAAGCTAAAGTGTTTAGATACTTTCTTTTCAAATTCATTGATAATTCATCAAATTTGAACAAAGAAAATCATAAGGGTTACTGGTTTGGAAAACTGATTTTAATTAGCATAGATTTTGGTGATCTTATTTCTTCATTTTCTCTGAATTGTGCAGTTCCAGAAAATATCCATCCTCGCCCCACGGAAGGTTTTTTGTTTAGCACCTCCCGTCCCCCCAGGAAATTCCAGTTTAGCTTCATACTTTGCTTCTAAAATGTTGGCTTTAAGACCCCCCTCCCCCTAGGAATTTCCAATGACCTTCCATGGGGTGGGTATGGATTTTTTCTGGAACTACACATTTTATGATCACTTTGAAAAGCTATATCAAGCAATTGAAGGGAAGTTTCATCAGATATCCAAACACATGGAAGTTGGTTAAAACTTCCAACCCACTTCTCGATGTTTGGAGATCCTGATATGTTTACTTGATGTCAACTTTTGAAACCTATCAGGATGATTGATTTGCTGAATCAACTCTTTGTTAATGGTAAACCACATGTTCATTTTCACCCAGCCCAGTGTTTTCTTTAGAAACAAACACTTATTAAAAGGATGCTATGCCGGCTGAAATATGGTGTTTTCATGATTATGGCCAGGATTTTGCTTTAAACTTAATTTATTATCTTGAAATTGAAAGAAACCATTGCCAAAAGTTATATGGAAGCAAAGAAATAACTAAACAGACAAAATAACGACTAGAAAAGTCAAAATTTCACAGGAATGACAAGTTTGATTTATGACCACCTGTCAATAAATCAAATTTGATGAACTGTAATCCACTTTAATCCTTGCAATCCTGCACTTTATCGTCCAAACTACTGCTTCTGTTTTTCTCTACAGAATCTTTTTATCCATCTAAATTATATATTTGGTGGCATTTGGCAATGTAACATGGAAATACTCTAAGCAACATTTTGTTATTTTGGTAGGAGAGTGTCTCTCAAAAAACATACCAAAAATACCCCTTTAAGTTAATAATTTTTTATAGTCTGTATGCACTTGGTCATGCTAAGATGTTTTTTGGTCGTTTTAAGGTGGCTCCATATAGTTATTGCCCAATCTTCCAAATAAAATATATGCGACCTTATATATTGCTGTCTTTCGAGAGTTTTGTTTTGCAATAATAGGCATAATATACACATACACGTAGCTTAGGCTTTCTCCTTTACAGAGAAGTCTAATTTGGCAGTCTTGTCTCATTACCATGGCAACCAATGTTTCAGTTGTTGGGCTTGTCATTTAAGGCTAGCAAACCTCAACAGATTTTCTCGGTTTACACATGGCAAATATTCATGATTTTTGGTGAAACAGAAGAAACATTCAGTAAGTCTAATCTAACAAAGCCATAAAAAATGGGTACTTAATTTTCAGCAATTTACTCACTTTTTGTTTTTTATGTTTATTGGGTTTGTGTATGTACAAAAATTGTTGTCTTTTCTTTGTGATCGAGAACAAAGAAAATCCTACCATTTTGTCAATTTTTATAAAAATTCACCATGTGGAATGCACGCAATAAACGTTTTAGTTACAATAAAAACCTCTTTATTTTCGTGACATTGTCAAAATAAACAAACGTGCTCTCGCGCTATTTTCATGCTCATGCCTCGTGAGCCAAAAAGCTATATGGAGCCACCTTAAATGTTTTAATCTTCAATTCTTTGACTTCAAAATCATTATGGAAAATTAAAACTGATCTGTGGACTTGAATAGACCTTTCCCGCATTCCTGTGATCAAAGGCACCAAATACAGTGGTTTGTATGAAATTGTCCACCCAAGCCTCGACCTCGTTTCATTGTGTGTGCTCACTGAAGTGGAATGCGGGGAATGTCTATTGTATGTTGTTTCGTATTCACGAGATGGCTCTTAAGAGCCCTTTGATTTCTAGTGAACTTTAGTTCTCTAGGTTTTGTACTGGTCATTGAAAACCTTTGAAAAGTTCTTGAATTTTTGGTCCAAAAATGGTCACAAATGCTTTAGTATGCATGTGACAATTACGGCTTGTGGCCAGGAACTTAATAGTAAAAGGCTGAGTTAAACATAGCCACATAAGTTCTCCCCAGCACAGTGAATTTTAGACTTTCCGTCTCATTAAGAATTTATTAACTTTTGATAGTA
The DNA here is from genome assembly GCA_022457155.1 of Cladopsammia gracilis. Classification (NCBI taxonomy): domain Eukaryota; kingdom Metazoa; phylum Cnidaria; class Anthozoa; order Scleractinia; family Dendrophylliidae; genus Cladopsammia; species Cladopsammia gracilis. Next base: position 1,459,994 of record JAJGOT010000112.1, read on the forward strand.
ATCGATTCTGTAGAAAGACTGCAGCCAATTCCTTATCTTAAAGTGGTCAGCAGCACAGACACTGACAATGCGTGAACAGCCACCCACAAAGCAATTATAACTAACTGTAGATTACCTAATATTGCAACCAAACTGTCATTATCTTGAGAGAAAAAAAAGAGCTAAAAATGTACTCAGTCTGCACATTCTGACCAGTTCTTTAGTTTGATGTGACCACCCTCCATATTTGTAGAAGGGGGTGAATAGGTTCGTGGATTTGGCCTGGAAAAGTGCACATATTGCAGATTTTAGCGATAAATTAAGCGGATTTGTGGATTTGAAAATTACTGTGGATCGCGGATCAGCCGAAAATTTAGGCCTGGATTCCGGACTTTGTCAATTTAGAAGTTCAGATTGTGGATCTGATCATTATTTTTTTGGTCGGCCTTGGATGGTATGTTGGTGTTTTTTTGACTATTTTTACCAGTTTCACCAACAAAGGCAGAAAACTTTGAGTAATATCTAAATACTGCACAAGAAAAACAAAACAAATATATATATAACTATGTGCAGTATATTTTTACTGGGGAAAGTTTTTAAGTCATGTGGATCCGGATTTGAACAAAAATAACATTGGATCGATGGATCGGGCCAAAAGATAGCATGGATTGGCGGATTTGCATACCCCTATTCACCCCCCTCTTTGTAGTAAAAGCATTAGAATGTTAAAATGATGTGGTAAAGACCCATGGAGACCTAAAGCCCTTTGGAGCACTGAATAGATTATGTAGTTGGAAATGCCAAACGAAACCACCTGATACGTTACCTTTTAATTAAAGGGCTGGGGCATAACAGTATTACATCAAATTGTCATTGTTGTTGTTGTTTTAGGTGTGATTAGCCTCCAATGTCTTGATAAAACATTTCCTGGAATTTTTTTTCCGGTCTTAGCAAAATCCAACAAAAAAAAAATTCATGCTTTGGTTGAGTTGCTTTAGTTTTTATTCACTTTATTTGAAAAAGTAAGAAGTTTATTACAGTGGAACCCCCATATAACGAAGTAACAAGGGTCCTTCGATAAGAAAATAAACAAGAACATTTACATGATAATATAAGGTCAGGCAAGTGAATTCTGGTTGCTGTAGTCAAATCACATTAATAGTACAGTGACTTGCAAGAATCGTGATGAAAAAATTGCAGGAATGCATATGACATGCCTGGATAGTGTAAATATTAACTTGTGTGCACATGTTTGTAATGTCATGTCCATAAACAAGACCACCCAGATGATCACTAGTCAGATAAATTTTCCCTTGCCTCTTGCCCAAACGTTGTCAGCAGGTCCTTCTTCTTATTCAAAATGGGTGCATCAAATAACCCCTGCACAGGGTTGCAAATAATGCCAAGGTATCTGTCCAAGATACTGTGAAACTGTTGTCTTCAGTTGTAAGAATCTTGATGTATTTTGTATCAGGGCCCCATTTTGAGTGAGGGGAAGGCCTTGGGGAGTAGGTTTGCCACCCTCACCCCCACCCCCCTCCAGCAAAAAGGGAAAAATCCACATTAACGCGTGATGTATTAAGATAATCTAACCTTGAGAAGAGAAAAGCATCTGAGTGTTCTCATGTGTGACACATGCAGTTAATCACAATTCACCCAAGTATGTAAGCAACCTTTTCTGTAACAGTTCTGAATGTAATCCTTGTTTAGCCTGCGTGGCAGGCGTAACCAGGAAGGGGACTCAGTAAAGGAGATGGGGAAAAGGGAAGGAATGCCTGCTGTAAGAACAGGGCTGTTCGCAGTTCACCCACCAATTTCCTTGTAATTGAATTACATCAACTGTCAACATGTTCACCAATCAGAAACTGGCATGCGCTTTTACGCAAGACTGACTTCACGCGGGAATTTGCTATGTTTACTGCCCAGCACGAATTAGCCAATCAGAATTTTGCGGCTGCATGTGTCCATAGAAATGAACAATAGGGGGTCTTAATTGCAGGCCTCCTTTCTCTCTCCCCCCAGTTCACTTCTCCCTGACGCTGGCTACCATTGTTAGTCTCAATTAAGAATTATTATATTCCAATAATCGAGTGTTTAAAAGGGGCAAAACTATGGAATGCATTTCCTTGTGATCACAAATGTTTAGAAACTGTAATACCACATGTACTCGAACTAAATATGTATAGTTAAACCAAATTGTTTTAGCCCCTCTTTTAAACCTTATAAAAATTATGTTTATAATGCCTGGAATGCTAATTGTTGTCAATAAGATTCAGTCTAATAATGATTTCACTTCAAATATCATAGGAGGCTGGAGATATTTTTCTAAACCTGATAACGGTTAACTAAACAGCGATTTAAAATGTTTAACCATGTGTAACCCTTTAAAGGGGTATTGTCACGCAGATTTTGCTGTGTTTTGGTCAAAATAAACTTAATATATGACAAAGTACCTTTGCTCAAACATAAAATTGCTTTTAGAACACCAAGAAGATAATATCAAGTGATTTCTTCATGGAAGAACAAACCGTAATAAGTTTTTCTGTGATTTTTCCACAACACTTGGGAGGAACTTGAAAAAACTGGCCAATGTTTTCAAGTTGTAATCCACTTCCATCCTGGCCATCCACAACCAAAGATAACAAATACTAGTTTTCATTGAAACAAATGTGTTTTTTGGCTTTTCAACATGATACTAAAAATAGGTGACAGTGTCTTTTAAGCCTAAATAGTGATCAGGAACATATTTCTATTTGTAATATCAATGCTTAATTTATTAGTCAGAGAAGTCAGGAGAATTAGTGACATGATCACCCAAGATGAATTCTCTTTATATTTTAACAACTTCTCCCCACTTCTTCCATTAAGAAACACATGGAGACAAGAAAGGAGAATTTGTATTTTGATGTTGTGGATTAAATGATTAAGGGTTGGTGTGAACCATTCCCAAGGCAATCTTAACCCTTTCACTCCCAGAGTCAATAATGAGGCCTTCCAAGGGGTTTCACCGATAGGCGACATGACCTCAAAATGTGGCGACAATCTTTTTCCAAAACACTGACAGCCGACAGGAACTGACAGAAAAATATGAAAAATATGAATTTTTAAGCTAGAGAAGGCGACAAAATACGACAGCGACATTTTCCTTAACCCTATTCAGCCTGGGTTTTTTTTGAGTTTCTGAGCCTGGGGGGGGGCACATTGTGCCCCCCCTTCGAAACTTCAAGAACATTAAGGCTATGACAATGAAACCTAGAGGGTACATAGTACGTCCAAAACTGTCTCCTTTGCGGTCCGCACAATGGAACGATGACCTCATATGACGTAGTTATTAGGTAATTAATTATGCGGCCGCCATCTTGGATCCGCCATCTTGGATTTCTGAAATTTTTTAAAACCTCTTAAAAACCGTCCAAATTCCCCCAAAATTAATGAAAACCAATAAATAAACGTTAAATGACGTAAAAATACAAAAGTTATACCAATAAACATTGTTTTTCTTCACTCAAAGGTATAGATATGCAAATTTCAAAAAACATGGCTGTCAAAATCTTGTTGCCATGGAAACATCAAGTCATGTGATCAAAAAATTGTCATATCAAATTGTTGCCAGATAAATTTTAGGAAAAGTCACAAAGTTTGATGGCGTTTGAATACATATTAAGGAAGTAATGAATGTTCAAAGTTAGCGCGGGCGCTTTGTGCCCCCCCCCCCCCCCAGGCCGAATAGGGTTAACGAAACAGGCGACATGCTGGCTTGAAAACAAGCGACAAAGCGACACCAGAACCCCCCTTGGAAGGCCTCAATAATGGAGATGCGTACTGTAGTTCTAACTTTTAGTCTGTCATTGAAATCCTATGGTGCGACCATTCAAATAAAACCTCTTTGGCAGTACTTTTGCATGGTACCATTTGTTTTTCAATATTTTACATAATGAAATTTGGGATTTTTCTTGAATTTTTATCTTTGGCACTCTTGGGAGTGAAAGGATTGAGGATGAAGCTATCATTGGAATACAAATAATTTGTTAATTAACCTCTTTGGTTATGACTTTTAATTTAATATCATGCTTTCAATTGGTTGTTTCTATTTTTACTATTTCCAATATACTGTTAAGTATATTTCTCTAATTCTTCTTTATGAATGTACAGATATTAAACAGCATGCATTTCTCCATTATTGCTTTTTTCATTTTCGAGGGGAAATTTACAGTTTATTATAAGTGGTTTGTCATTTCTTTTTCAGCTTCTCACCTACAGATAACAAGTTTGCATCTTGTTCAGATGATGGATTGGTTAAAATTTGGGATTTTTACCGATGCACTGAGGAGAGAGTACTCAGAGGTGAGGACCTTTGTGACAGCCCTGTGCTTCATACATGACTTGAAGTTTAGGTTGGGGGGGGTACTCTCTTTATTTTTAGGCGGGGGAGTAAGCTGTTAGGACTCTGAAACCTTTACCCTAGACTAGACACTAAAATTCCCTACCCTATCCCAGATGATTTTAACGGAAGACCATCTCTCAACCATGTTGCCTCAATGATTTTATTTCCCTTTACAGAAGCCTCTTTCTCTTCCAAGTTTCAATTCCTATATTCTAGACTTAATTCTTCATACCACTGATCAGTTTTGCGGCAAACGATACCCAATAATTCTTAAAGCACTTTATGTTCAGGTGATGTAAACGATTTATTTTATTTCCTTTTTTTAGGACATGGAGCTGATGTAAAATGTGTGGACTGGCACCCAACAAAGAGTCTTGTGGTGTCTGGCAGTAAGGACAGTCAGCAGCCAATCAAATTGTGGGACCCTCGCACAGGCAATGCACTAACAACTCTGTAAGTTTGTGAGTTTCTACGTTGTGAATAAGAATAAAGTAGGGCTGGATAAAGTCCATATGCAGTTGAGAAGACTAAACAAGCCAGAAAGGTGATCAGTAGTGGTGTTTAGCAATGATTCCTATAGCAAGAAATGAGCAGAAACATAACTCACCCCACCTTGTCTGTGATGGTCAGCCATGGCATAGACTGCATATCAGTCAGTATTTTTGAATGAACTAAGGCAGTTGAAGAAATCTGAAGCAAGTCTGAATGTGGAGTGAGGCATGGAGGTTCTATTTTGCCTTCACTACACAACCGAACACACTCAAAGGTTGAGGCATGGGCGCGTTGGTCAGCCAGGCCCACGATACATTTTATTATCGACAAAGGACTATCATATTACAATATTACTATAATATACTATACCATAATATTACAATAACTCTAAGCGCACCAGAGCCGGACACGTAAACCCCAAAAAACCAACTATTGGAAAAACTAGGGACCGTGTACCCCCGACCTATGCAGTGGTGCCACCTTTGGGGTTTTAAGGTGTTTTTAACTAAGAAACAAACGACTAAAAGATGCGGCTAAAACTGCCGATAACAAATCTTAAGGTATTACAATAAACAACTAAGATGAAAGTTAACTTGTTTGAACAGTACTAGAGGTGGCGAGGCTGACCGTAGAACGACAGAAATCTATCAACGAACACTTTTCAAACTCACGAACCGTGAGCCCCTGCGCACTACACTAGTACCCGGTTCTCTGCTCCGTGTCGGCAAAATATTAATTTATGTCAATACCGATTATCACAAATTACATTATGTGAGCATTACTGGAAAAACTGTCTTGTCCATGCACATGTAAATACACATGTAAATGCACATGTAAATGCACATGTAAATGCACATGTAAATGCATGTGTAAACATCCCTCTCATCTACTTGCTACAACAATGAAAAGGAGAAAGTTTGTCATAAAGTTGCATGAGTATAAGAAAACTCTGAAGATTATCCCTTACAAACTAGTGACATAATTAGGTAAACGATTTTTCGTTTGTCTCACGATGGAGTCACTTTAAGATGTTGATCGCGACGTTTCGACTGCGATCCTCATTATTATTTCGAAAAGTAATAGCAGTCGAAATGTGGCGATCAACATCTTAAAGTGACTCCATCGTGAGACAAACGAAAAATCGTTTACCTATCTTACACACCACGATGAACAACAGCCACATTTTTAGTAACATAGTGACATAATTATTATGTTTCTTTAGGCATGCGCACAAAAGTACAGTAATGCAGATCAGATGGAACCAGAACGGGAACTGGTTATTAACAGCATCACGTGATCATCTGTTAAAGCTGTTTGATATCCGTGCCATGAAGGAAATGCAAACATTCAGAGGCCACAAGAGGGAGGCCACAGGTAAGAAATGTGTAAGGCATTAATGCCATGGATCTAAGCTCATGTTATGCAACTGGCTTCCTAATTATATCTGTCACTAATACAGTCCAGTTTGGTGGTTTGTTGGGGGGGGAGTGGTCTGTACATGTTCAGCTGCATTTTGCAAACCTATTCTTTACTAGACACCAAAACTCTCTACCTTATCCCAGACTTGCTAACTGCTTACTTTCACTTTCAACTTCAATTCCTTAAATGTAGATTAAATTCTTCATAGCACCTTGATCAGTCCCCTTCAAAAATGATACCTTTATTCTAGACCAAAACTCTCTGATTTCTATATTCTATCCCGGACTAAACTGTTTCAAAACCATATCCTTCACAGCAGCCCACACCCATATAGCTTTTATATATGACAGCACCCCCCCCCCCCCCACCCTGGGTTACAGTTAAACCTTTACTAATGGCTACCTTTCTACAATGACTTTTTTGTCCTGACTTTATATTTATTTTACTCAAATGCTCTAATTGAAATAGTTCCCATAATGGCCACTGTAGGGAGGTTAAACTGTTCTTAACATTGCTTGGTGCTTGACGATTAATCTCACAAGCTTGTTGATTTTTGTAGCAATCAGCTGGCACCCCATTCATGAATCATTGTTTGTCAGTGGGGGATCAGACGGCTCCATGATGTTCTGGTTGGTTGGGTGAGTACAGTATTCACACCACACTCATTATATTCTGGCATGTGGTCTTTTAATTTTTTTAAAAGCAAAGACAGTCTCACTGGCTCTTTTGCAAGATTTTATTTGTGTTTGTTTGTTTTGAATGATGTTATCAAGTTGGTCACTTTTATGAATTGTTTTGTTTCAGAGCTGAGAAGGATGTTGGTAATATGGAGATGGCTCATGAAGGAATGGTGTGGAGTCTGGCATGGCACCCTCTAGGGCACATACTCTGCTCAGGATCTAATGACCACTCCAGGTAAGACAACACAGAGTGTGACAACCAACATGGCTCCTGGTGTAAGGTTTTATCTGTTGTTATTTTGTAGAATAGGTAGTGACTTGTAAAGCCAGTGCCTAGGAGACGGGGTGGGAACTGATGAGAAAGGGGTAAGCAGGAAGTCCACTTGAAGGCTGAGGAAACAGGATTCTCAATAATATTATGTGTGTTCATTATCCCTTAGTTCCAATTGTGATGAACATCAAATTTCTGTTGGATAACTTACAGCGGTTACCATTAACACGCGACCCATTGCTCTTCATCCCCAAACGTCAAACTTGAGTTTGGTGGACATCAATCAAAGAAAAGCCGTTAACATTGTTTTTTTAAATTTCGACTGGATTCCAAACAATTTTACCAAAAAGAAATAGTAAACATTTTAAAACAACCAATTTCAAAGTCAATTACAGTTTTGAAGAGAAGATTTTATTCAATATGATATAAAAACTAGAGCTTCGTGCAGCCGCGGCTTCATGAGTTGTGATCCGCCTACTATTCATCATGCCACTGAGTTGTAAATTATCACGTGCGGTGATTCTGGTGAAATTTAAAAGTTTTATTCTAAAAATACGGTTTCTACAAACAGCATGTTTTCTTTTTGTTTAAACTGGCTTGAAAATTGAGTTTGATTAAGTTTTACCCTCTCTCAGCGGGTAAAATTGTCGGTTTTTAGCTCTGTTTGCTTGAAATCCTGTCAGAGTTTGAAATAATTTTAATGGCTTTTCTTTGATTGACGTCTACGAAAACTCAACTTTATCTGACTGTTTTGAAGGCGGTGGGTTGCATGTTACTGGTAACTGCTGTAACAACTTCTCCTAACTGGCTCTGTAAGAAATGTATAAGCCAGAAAGGAGAATTTGTTTGTTGAACTTGGGTCTTAAGGACGTTCGCACCAATTCTAATATTTATGTGCATCCTTACTGCGCACACAGTTCATAGCACAACACCATGCCATGTCATGCATGAGTGCACACAAGAGAAGAAATGTGAGCACATAAAGGGCTGGTAGCCGTTGTGTTAACTTTGCTTAGATTTGACTTGCTTGGATGGTCGGTGACCCCCAATTTTTTTGGATAGATAATTTTCTTAGCCAATTGCCCGTTCCGAAGTTCAAAAGGAGCCTGGGGACGAGGTTTTTAATTTTGATTTAATTAAAAATTGGAGCCTATCACAAGAAAGATCATATTAAAATTAGTCAGTGTACAAAATTTGGGGCTGTTTCATTAAATGGCAACCATGTGGGAGGCTTTCAAAAATCAGAAAAAATTAGAGACTTTGTATGGATTTGGGGGACGCCATCTCTGAATTAGAGACATTTGTATGGGATTTGGACGACCTTTGACAGCTCACAGCCTGGTTACTATGCAATGAAACATAACCAAATTTGGTAAACTTACTAATTTTCATGCAATCTTTCTGATGGTGCAATTCATTTTTTGATATGACGTAATTTGAACAATGTGTAAAGTAGGGCCCAGTCCCTTTTTGAACTTCGGAACGGGCAATTCTAGGCAGATTGTGAAAAAATGAACAAAAACTCGATGTAGGACGTTTTAATTTTTTCCATTTTTTTCCCCGCACAACATCGAATCCTGCCAACTTGCGGCTGTCAGAGTTTGCAAATGCTGTCGTTTAAAGATTAGATTTCCTTTAAGGGACTTCACCAGTTATATGAATTTGCTTAACAGACCTACTCGCATAAAATTTGGGAAAGAAAGTTGCATTTCAGATATTCATTTGCAATATATTTAGACTAGCAGACATTGGGGTCATATCCAGTAAGGAAGACCAATTTTTCAAAATAAGGGTCACCTTTCAGATATCTTATCTCGGAAACGAAGTCGGTGACCCCCAATTTTTTGGGGGGATTTCTGACACGAATAACTCATAACCTTGCTGTAGCAAAAGTTTTATAAAACACCCTTAAAGGGTTAAAAGCCCCTTACAGGGAGAGGATTATAATTAAGATATTTAAATATTTGGTATTTATTTACTACTCACATGATAGGGACTGGTTTTTTTTTGTAAACAAAGGTTTGATTATAAGATCCAACTGGGTCCTTTACTCTGTGGACAAAGTGTTCATTTTAAGAAAATCAATGTAGAATTTATTGTGAAGTTTACCATTGTATCGGTAATTATTTTTTGTCTGTCAGTAAATTTTGGACTCGTAACCGACTTGGTGACAGAATGAGGGATAAATACAATCTAAACATTCTGGACACAGAAGATGATGCTGGTGAGTGTACTTGACTTAATTATGTGAGCAATTCTTGTATCTGTCTTAGCTTAACCCTTTCACTCCCAGAGTCAGATATGGAGACATGTAGTGTTGTTCTAACTTTTGAGTCTGTGGACAAAATCCTACAGTGTAACAATTCAAATGAAAGCTCTTTAGCAGTTCTTTTCCATGGTAGCATTTGTTTTACAATATTTTACAAAATGAAATTTAAAGTTTTTCTTGAATTTTTATTTTTGATGTTTGGCACTTCTGGGAGTGAAAGGATTAACTGGATTTTCATTCTTTTAACATTGTCGTTATCTTACAGATGGTGACCACCCTGGTGTTATCAGTACAGCTATCCCAGGAATGGACACAGCATTAAACCCAACTGAAGATTTTCCTGATATTGATAGATATGCCTTGGGAGAAAAGGGTCGGTACAGTCAGCTTACAGGAATTCTGCTTTTACTTTGTTTCACTACATATATATTAGCATAAAAAATGTTATTAGAAAAACATTGGTCAATGTCCTGTCATGGATGTTAATTTTTATCACTATTTGTTGAGTAGGGACTGAAAAGATGTCTAAGATAGCACTTTTAAATGGCCATCTTAATATAGGCTCTTGGATAATATATTTTCTATTCTTGAACTTTTACGTGCAAAGTTGCAAAATGAGACAAACAAATAAAAGGTAGTTTAAAGAGTATTAGAGGCTCTTTTCAGAGAGCCGTATTGTTGCCATAGTAATGGATATGGTGTCATAAGCACCCTTAAAGAAAATAACATCATACAGTTATCTAAAAGTTGTCTATTTTAGCATCATTTTTTTAATATTTTATTATTTCAGACATGCTTTTAAAAGTTAAAACTCTTGTGACCTGCACTTTCATTTCATGAAAGTTTTTCATTTTCATGAAAGTTTTAGTTAGAAAGATTTTTGTATGCTCTGGAAAAACAGTCTCCCTGACTATTTGCAATTTGGTTCACCCGCCAGTAATTGAGAAAGGACCAAAACATGCTTTGCTTGAAACTTCCTCACTGAAAATATCCCTAACGTTGAAAGAGGCCTATTTGATTAATTTATCAGACTGCTCAAGAGCGATTGATGTCACAGAGAATAGCTACTTTTTACCTTTCAATCTGGTCGCACTGCTTTGCATATTTCCTAAACTAACCAAAAGCAGTGTGCATTTGCCTCTATTCATTAATCCAACCAAATTGCTTCCTTCCAGTTCAGTTGGTGTTTTGGTTGTGTTCACACATAATCATTTCATGGTCATATGAAAACCATTCTACTGTTGATTACTTTTCCTCAGATTCCTCTTTATCTTAATATGTTAAAATGTCTCTGTGCTTGCTTTTTCATCAGTGTTATTGTGGTTAACTTCTCACATTATCCCTGTTCATGGTTCTCACATTGCAGGTCCTTCTCTTGGTTTTGGCAATTCACAAGCAAACAAGACCACCCCTTCTCGGCCAAGGCAGACAGAACCGCAAAATCCTGGATTCATGCTCCCTAACTTCAAAACCAGTCCTACAATTCCGGGGTTTGGCTCTCTAGGAGAAACAACCACAACTGTTGAAAATGGAAATTCAGCGTTGCGGCCAGAAGCCCCACCGTTTCGACCTGGGAGGCCTGATGAAAGAAACCAAAAAGGAAATTTTGAGCCTCCTGCACCACAAAGACTTGTACCGCCGAACAACTTTAAACAAGAACCAGGACAAAGGCCATTTGATGGTCCTCAAGGAGACCAGTTTGGTCGTGGACGACCCAGAGGGGACTTTGAAGGTAGAAGACCTGGAAGGGAATCTTGGGATGAACCCAGGGGTCCCCCTGGAGATTTTAAACCTGCAAATTGGCATGACCCGGGTGCTAATGATTTTGGACATAGCAGAGACTTCAGGTCAGATGATTTCAGGGGTCCGCCTGGAGATAGGTTTAATGGGCCTCACGGAATCTTAGGTTCACCACCTACAAAACCTGACATGGACTCACGGCCCGGGTTACTTGGTCCTCCTCCCCCACCACAGCAACATGGTGGACCACAGGCTGGTCCTAACTCACAAGCTGGTAACACAGGAATGCCAGTGGGAAATGACTTCTCTCGTCCAGGTAAACAAGCATCATTTTTTCACCCTTTCACTCCCAGAGTGAAACATTAAGGCATGTGATACGGTTTTAACTTTTGAGTCTGGATGAAATCCTAAAGTGTGACCATTCAAATGAAAGCTACTGAGCAGTACTTTCCTGTGGTACTGTTTATTCTGCAGTACAAGGTGGTTCTAACTTTTGAGTCTGAGGATGAAATCCTACAGTGTGACCATTCAAATGAAAGCTACTGAGCAGTACTTAGCTGTGGTACTGTTTGTTATGCTGTACAAGGTGGTTCTAACTTTTGAGTCTGTGGATGAAATACTACAGTGTGACCATTCAAATGAAAGCTACTGAGCAGTACTTTCCTGTGATACTGTTTATTATGCTGTACAAGGTGGTTCTAACTTTTGAGTCTGTGGATGAAATCCTAAAGTGTGACCATTCAAATGAAAGCTACTGAGCAGTACTTTCCTGTGGTACTGTTTATTATGCTGTACAAGGTGGTTCTAACTTTTTTGAGTCTGGATGAAATCCTGAAGTGTGACCATTCAAATTAAAGCTACTGAGCAGTACTTTCCTGTGGTGCTGTTTATTATAATTTACAAGGTGCTTCTTACTTTCCAATCCATGGATGAAATGAAAGTCAATTAGCAGTACTTTCATGTGGTACTGTTTATACAAGGGGTTTTTAGCTTTTGAATCTGTGCAGGAAATCCTAAATTGTGACCATTCAATTAAAAGCTACTGTGCAGTACTTTCCTGTGGTACTGTTTGTTATGCTGTACAAGGTGATTCTAACATTTGAGTCTGTGGATAAAATGCTAAAGTGTGACCATTCAAATGAATGCTGTTGAGCAGTACTTTCCTGTGGTACTGTTTGTAATGCGGTACAACATGGTTCTAACTTTTGAGTCTGAGGATGAAATCCTACAGTGTGACCATTCAAGTGAAAGCTACTGAGCAGTACTTTCCTGTGGTACTGTTTATTATGCTTTACAAGGTGGTTCTAACTTGAAAAGTCTGTGGATGATATCCTAAAGTGTGATCATTCAAATGAAAGCTACTGAGCAGCTCTTTCCTGAGGTGCTGTTTATTATGTTTTACAAGGTCGTTCTAACTTTTAAGTCTGTGGATGAAATCCTAATGTGTGACCATTCAAATGAAAGCTACTGAGCAGTACTTTCCTGTAGTGCTGTTTATTATGTTTTACAAGGTGGTTCTAACTTTTGAGTCTATGGATGAAATCCTAAAGTGTGATCTTTCAAATTGAGCAGTTCTTTCCTGTGGTGCGTTTATTATAATGTACAAGGTGGTTCTAACTTTTCAATCCATGGATGAAATGAAAGTCAATGTGCAGTACTTTCATGTGGTACTGTTTATAATGCTGTACAAGGTGGTTCTGACTTTTGGGTTTGTTGGATGAAATCCTAAAGTGCGACTATTCAAATGAAAGATACTGAGCAGTACTTTCATGTGGAACTGTTTATACTGCTGTACAAGATGGTTCTAACTTTTGAATCTGTGGAGGAAATCCTAAAGTGTGACCATGTAATTGAAAGCTATTCAAGAGCAGTACTTATGCTTTTCAAGGTGTTTCGTCCAGACTCAAATGATTGAACCACACTACACGAACCAAAGTTTGACTCAGTGAGAGAAAAGGTCAAGTAACACCTTGCACTGCCTCTTTATAAGGTTCTGCGCCTAACAACGACACCAGGCAGGAGCAGGGGCCTTGGCGACCACGCCCTAATGAACGTGAAGAAAACAGGAATGAATTATCGCCAAGATTTGACATGGGAGATCAACACTCGCGACATCCTCGTGACCTCAGTTCAAGGGGTTTTAGGAGGGGTGCATCAAGAGGGCGTGGTCATGATTCACCCCCACGTCATGGTCCCGACATGCAAGGGTCCGATCCAGGCAGCTCTCATCCTTTTCTAAACAAGCTTGCATCAAGAGGTTTCAAGAGCAACAACCCAGGACGAAATGAGAATAGGGACCCGCGCTGGGGAGGACCTCCTGATGAACCCCCACAAGAATGGGGCCCTGGTGAGCCACACGGTGAGAAAATTATGTTCAAATTATCCCATCATTGCACGTTTTAAAGTTTGGTTCATAGTTCTTGTTCCAGCCCGTGTTAAAATTTACGTGTTCAGTTGGTGTGAACCTTACAGTAGACCGAGATTACATAATACTTGGATTCAAGACAATGCACATGAAATACAAGCGCATACTTATTTGTAGCTGTGCAGACCACCTGCATGGATTTACACTGTCAAATCAGTTGCTATGTGAATTTAGAACCGTGTTTGACCTGCATCTTTAGCAATGTCGTTCCCCTGGTGTCCATTCTTCTCGTCCCCAGGAGCGAGAGAGAGACGAGAAGAAGAAAGACCCTGGGAACGAGGCTGCATCGTTAGACAAAGTGCAGCACCATTGAACATTTTTCGCATTCCTGAACGGTCGACATGCATTGTGTCATTTATTTTCACGAACAGAGCTGCAGGCATGGGCAGTTGGTTCGTAACATTTTGGCAATTTTCCAACAGAAACCCGACTTTTTCACATATCCCCCCTTCATAAGCAATATTAAGGACGTTCGCGCCCAAAATGTTCCCACGTACAGATTTTTTTAAAACTTGCCATGCAGTAAGGTGAAGATCAACTATTGCCAAAATGACCAAAAAAGTGGGGGGTCACCATGCTCGTTTTCGAGATAAGGCTCATTGAAAACCATGCGTTTTAAGAAGCTTTCGTTATTTAAAGACGATCTTAGCTAACAACTATTAGCAATAAAAAAAGTTACTTTAGTGAAATTTAGATCAGGTAAACGTACTTAATTCAACACAACTAAGTCTATTACGAAACTTTTGCATCTGACGTCGTTCCTTGAGGTAGAATAGGCCTTGAAAAAGAAAACATATTAGTCTTGCCCTTCCACATTCGAAGAAAACTTTGGTCGCACGACAGCAGAAAAGGCGAAATATTTGTAACTTCTCACGTACAGATTTTTTCTGTTTTTTGTTAAAATGGAGAAAATTAGGAAAGGAAGTGATCTACCGAAAGAAAAATGGGGGTCACCGGGCATCCAAGAGAGTAAAATGGCTGCGAAGTTATCAAAGCGACCATCTATTCGCACTGTCACGTCACTGCGTGACATTTCCGAGAAGGCCTGGTTCCACAGCTATCTCATGAAACTACACGCTCTTTACGTTCCATTCTATAAAGTGGAAAAAAGTTTGCGTTGGGTACGTTCCTGTTGATATTTCATGGGCTTTTAACGTTTGCGTGACATGCGCGAAAGAATGCGCAGTAGCAATGGGCGCGAACGTCCTTAAGAACCAGGAGTCGAACATGCATCAGACGTTTAGTGCAATTTATGGACCTCAACATTGTATCAGGGGCTACATTTCATAAGTATAAGTAACCTTTAAAGCCAAATTTTGTTGACATGAATTAGTCCCAGCACTTACAGTTTGCTATAATATTCACATGCTTTTTTTCAATTTTGCTCACCTCTCGTTCCAGGTCTCTTCGAACGGAGGGACAGCTGGGGGTCTCAACAGCACTCCCACGATCCTCGCGCGCCACCTCGAGATGAGCCACGTGATCCACGCATGATGAGGGGTCCAGGCCCACCGCCTCCAGATAGTAACGATAATAAACCAGCTATACGACCGCTAATGAGCCTCAGTCCTCCTCCGCTGCCTATAGGTCAGGGAGGGTTTGATTTCGGTCTTGATGAGGATTCATGGAAAGGACCCGCTGACATGCGGGACAGGAAGCGATCGGGAGAGCAGGAGGGTTTCAGGGATGGAGAGTGGGACAGAGCGCCTCCTAAAAATATGCGACCTGAAGATGAGTGGAGAAGAGGACGAGGTAATAGTGTCAGGTACCACGATGATGCGATATAGAGCAGTTTTCATTTGGGTGTCGTAAAACCAAAACCAAAGTAATTACTCTGACCAATCACAGCAGTCGTAAACAATCCAATGAACCAATCAGAGCTCGAAGCAATTACATCTCGGCGGCGCCAAGCGCGGGAAAAGCGTGCGAGCAAATCACGATTGGTTTTGGTTTTACTTCTGATTGGTCGAGAAAGTGGCGCGAGATTTTTAAGCCAATCACAAAAAGTAGCAATGAAAAACCAAAGCAATTGTGTAATTACTTTTGACACTCAATTGAAAACTGCTCTATCACCCTCGTGATACCGTAATGGTTGGATTTGGCGCCCGGGCTCTTATTTGCGCTTATTTCTATTTTAACCAAAACATGCAAGCGTGGAAAAGCACTTTAATGAACAGTGACAGAAGATGTACAATTTGCATAGTTAGAACAAAGGTAGCAAGACGTCTAACAATGGTTTGCATAGTCTTGATATAATTCGCTATTATACCACAATCACTTTATTCGATTCGAAGACAGATTATAAGATAGCTTTCTAACGTAAAACAAAATAAATGGCAAACTGATCCTTTCGGCAGAAAGACAGAAGCAGAAACAAATGAAACAAAATAAAATAAAAGTGGAATATAATAGTGCCCAATATTTCGCTTTGCAAAACAAAGCTTCTTCAAGGGCTAGCACTTCGACTTCCGAATTAGGACACTTGGGGGGGGGGGGGGGAGTGAGGCGCTTATTAATAAAAAAAGACACTTGGGGTGGGGATGGGGGTGGCGCTTACTAGAAAGGGGGAGCTTATTGGAAGGAGGGCGCTAAATCGAATCATTTCGGTAATAGGGCGGTTTTCAATTGAATGTTGTAAAACCAACATTTGAGGCAAACAATATTCGCGCTCACCCGCCTGTTTCGCTCTCGCTACCATCCCTGAGAGAAAAGAGAGGCAACTTGTTCAATAGAAGAATTGTTTGTTACCGATTGCCGCGAGTAATGACAGAGTATTAAACTTCTCGAACTGACTCGTTAGTACCCTTTTGGTAATCAGCCAAACAACGACTGCGTAGGAGATGCGATAAGCTTGTAATAAAACTCATTTATCCTATCTATTTTGCTTACTGATAAGGATTAAGTCACGTTTTTGTTTGTCCTGAAGATCAAGGCCCACCGGAAGGATGGAGAGGACCAGAGGACAGTTTTGAAGATGGACCCTGGCATGATGACGAAAGAGGACCCTTTTCACAAGGAGACAGTCCCATGAGGGGTAGAGGAAAGCCGCGAGGAGGGAGGAGAGGGCGGGCAGGAAGGAGATAACACTTGCTGCTCACCATTACCTGGTGTAGAAAGTTCCTTCATTCAGCTGGAGGTCATGTCAGCAGAGTGGAGGAGATGAAAACAAGGATGCCAGCACAACCACACATTCGTGTTGTATTTTGCGCAGTATATGCGTTAAGAGAAAAGCGCGAAGACACCTGTCATTCGCTGTGAGACTAAAAAAATATCCAAAAAGACTTTGTCGCTATAGGGCTATCATATTTTGATATAAACGGCGAGAGACGTGACGATGTTCGCAGTATCCTTCCACCAAGTGTCATATAAACAATGGAGTCGTTTTACATTACCTATAATTTGATATTGTAACTTTATCCTCTCTTGTTTTCAGTTGTTCATATTTTAAAGGGCTTTACACTCTTAATTTACGAATTTTGTTTCAATAGAAGCAGGAATGGGCTCTGGAAACGTCAAATCTTTACTCTTTCAGTGTTAAACTCACCCTGGATCCAGAGGTCCGTTCTCTGAATATCATCAGTGAAATTAACCACATAAACGGTTAGAAGAAGCTCTCGAGAGTTTTCACTAAAAAAAACCCTCTAGCACCCAGGGTATGTTAAACTTGGAATGCAGATTCTCCTTGCTAAGGAACGGACCATTTTATTTTTGAGAGGGGGGGGGGGGGGAGGGGGCAATTACCCCCAAAAAATCCTGCACAGCAGAAATAGAGGGGAAAAAATCATGCCCAACGAGCCAAAGGAAAAAAAAGTATCGAACAATCCCGAAAAAAATTCTTGCACAACCTCAAGACGGAAAAAAATTCATGCTCAGAAAAATTGCGTTACCCCTTCCACAAAAATAAAATGGTCCATCCCTAATGAGCATTCATTATATTTAAAGGTTAGTTAAGAGAATTTGTTGATGCATCAGCACAGTACAGTCGGAAACCGTTAATACGATCACTGTAAGAACCCATTTTGCCTCTTAGAAAAATACAGTTTTGTATCAGAGTGTCGAAAGTACTGTAATTTTTCATTGCTACGCTTTCAGTTTTGTGATTGGCTTAAAATCCTCCCGCTACTTTCTCAACCAATCGGATTTTCCCACGCTTGGCGCTGGCCTTACGGTATTTGCGTCGAGTTTTGATTGGCGAGAAATTCAGCCCGTTGTCCATATTAACGGGTGTCCGTGTTACACAGGTAATTGTATGAAATCGATCCTCAGTAGCAAGTTGTCCGTTTCTCTTCTTTGGTAGTTCTTTTTCGTTTCGCCATCACCTCTCTTGTTATTGCCAAACTAACCGAGAAATCCACCTCCTGTTTTCTGTGAGGTTCTTTTATACATTATACATATAGGTACAAAATAATACAACAATAAATGGGCTTCCAATATGTAATGCGGTCTTGTTTTTTTTCTTGTGAAATATTCGGCCTCATGTTTTCATAAAAAAATAAACGCAGCGGAGGGCTGGTAATTTGGATCTTAATGAGCCAAGTGTAGTGGTTACAACACAATAGCAGAGTTAAAGGGACGGCTTCACGGTTCGGCGCATGTGCACAGATTAAAATGCTTTACTCGCTTTCTTAACAATTTTATCGGTTAAAAAAACACTCACATTTACTTCAATAATCACACACTATAATTAGTCGAAACAAAGCGAAGGATGACCAAAATTTACAGAAAATTTCAACGAATAACGCGGACAAAATCAACACTGAATAAAACCTTTGACCCAAAGGACTTACTCTACGCTCCGGTGGCTTTCATGGCGCACATTGGTGTGCATAATCATCCATTCAATCAGCTGACTGACCGCGACATTTTCACGGGCAAATTTCGCGCAAGAGTTATCTACTCGCTTCCAATTGATCTAAACAATGAAATCAAATGGGTTACGTCATAGCTTGCACATGCGCCGAACCGTTAAACCCACCCTTTAAGAATATAAAGATACTCTCTAGGTCCCGGCTCATATGTGGCGTTTACATAACTATGGCAAGGAGCTTGCTTTTGAAATACGAAGAACAAATCAGAACCAAAGTGACGAAAGCAAAGAATTATAAACTAAAGAGACGAAATAAAACCTAACAAACTCAAAGTTTTTCCAAAAGGCAATTTAATTTATGCGCAGGCTGTCACGAAACCAAATTTGAGGAACTTATTCCCTTCCGTCCTTGTAGTCCAGCACTTTATCCCCAAACTGCTTATTCTGTTTGTACCTAGACGAAACCATTCTCGTCCCCAGAGCCCTCGTTTCGCTTGGTCAGCGGTTGGCTTCCACTACCGGTAGGTACTTCGCGTATGATATATGTACCGATACATATGCTGCAGTTCCTGCATGATGAGCTTGCATGATGATGAAACGGTGATATGGTAGTGCGCATGCGTAAGTTAATGGCTTATACCGAGGGGATGGCGAAGTGTGCTTCCTTGTTTATTCTGTTTTGCTTCGTGAAAAAAGAGGATCGTGAAGCGATAGTCCTTTGCCGATTGTCAGTTTGGCAAGCCCTTTATGGCGCAAAATTTTGTCAAAATAAGCATCTGATTTTTGCAACTTTCTTAACGTAATTTTGCCTTGCTTGGAGCCATCCTCGGAGGAGAGTGAAAAAGGGCGAAAATAAAATCGGCGGAAAAAACGGTTAATTTTATCCCTCCGTTACTTTTTCGGCCCTTTTCTACTCTCCCTGCCCAGAATAACTGCCACCGGATCTCCGAGGATGGTCTGCAGCACAAAACTGCCAAAAGTTTAGTTATTCTCATTTAGTTTATTCATAACTACACCATTTTTTTTCGAGACTGTCACGCAGGCTATTTTTCGTGCGTTTTCGACCAGCTTGGCCCGGCTCAGTGGGCTTCTCGCCGCTTGCACGCCTCACTCGCGTAAAGCCTTAATGGACTTAATGCTTTAAGGTTACAGTGTACCTTCAGATCGAAAATTTATTGAAAATTTTTTTTTCGCGTTAAAATAAAGTTTACAGAATGAACTTTCATCCAAAAAAAAATTATCGAAAAATAGTGAAAATTGACGGAGAAATGACGGTATAACTTTTGTGGGCGGAGTTTGTTTATTAAGCGATATGTTTTTTTAAGCGCCGTTTTCTCAAAGTTAATTTTTCGCTTGTTGGGGACACTTTAAAGAGCTACAACTCAAAGGGAATTTGTTCGATTTTCCTTAAATTTGGACAAAAGCTAGGCTAACATATAATCAACAAAAACGTGTCGGCGAATTTCTTAATTCTGAAAACTTTTTTGTCAAGAGCCATTTCCGTGCGATCATTCCAATTTTTTTTCTCCCCTTTTCGAAAATATTCTGTAACTTTTCACTGCAATTGAATATGGGAAATCGCCGACACGTTTTTTTAGCGCTTCGTGTCCGGAAACCCGAGAAAAAATCAAATTAGCAAAATATAATAATCGCTTTGAGTTGTAGCGTTTTAAAGCTGATTCGGACGTTCGAATTTAGACGTCGTAAAAATTTCGACAATTCATTTTATTACCAAATGGTTTCCATATTTAGATAGCCAGCTCTATAAGCTTTAATTTGATATCTGGGTTTAGGTATATTAAGTGTAATCTTAAGACGCTAGACCTGTTATACTGGAGACACCCCCGAAGGTACACTGTAACCTTAATGCTCTCTTGATTTGATCATATTTACCAATTCGGATTCCAGTAATTTGGTTATTATTCTATCTGCAAACGTTGAAATATTTTAATAACTTAAAAAATAAGTCCCGTCATTTTGACCGTGAAGTGACCAATGTCACGTAAAGGCTTGTATGGAGTTCAACCGCGCGGTCATCGCTTTCAGCGGTATAACTCATTTTAATAGGCATAATGTCAACATCCACACTCGGTTTTGAAGAGACTGAGATCTAGTGAATATTTTGGTGGGAAATATGATTTAGTTGGAGCGAAAAAAATCCCGTCATTTTGCAGTTTTTTCAGTGCAATATGCTTCGACTGAGCCAATTTTGGCTTCTACTGGTGACTTGCGCGGACTGGCGCCCAGGCCGTTCGAGCTCAACTGCGCATGGGCAATAGTTTATTTTTAGTTTCAAAAGTGCTTTAATAACATTTTTATTAAACATATTCATTTCATACGATTGGCGCTACACAGTTCATATCTATTATAAGTCCATTTTAGTAACGCGCACGCCCGGAGCAAATGTCTCCTATCAGGGGGCAATTTTTTGGCATGATTTTTTGATTTTTCCGACTCTCGAGTTTAACGCTTTAATATGCTTTAATATAGATCCTCCGAAGAAACAATTCTCTTCCAGTATCTGTCTTAAACTCCTCCACTCTTGCCACTTTTAAAAACGATTACTTTATGATCTTCTTTTCCGTTTGAGACGTTTGATCTCAAGCACAAACCTTCGAGACTGACTTAAGTTAATGGTACCCCCCACCACCAACCCTGCGCCCGCTAGTCCTAAATTACTTCAATCAACAACAAAATCACGAGGGGACCTCATTTCTACAAGCCTTTGGCTTTTTGAGGTCTTCTCACCACTCTTAATTATAGAATGATAACAATGATAATTTATCAAAATTTAGTGAATGTATAGTGCCGATACAACACGGACGCGAATGTAGTAAACAACTTGTGAAATTCACATTCACATGTAAATTAGATACAACCACTAGTGAGTTGTATTAAGATTGTATCTGGTATACAGGGTTAATCGTGTGATTGGAATGGCTCATTTCTATTTGTTACTACCCTTATGAATTATGAATGAAATTTACAAAGTCTCTTAGTAGCATCCTAAAGCTGAGTTGACTCCTTGCTACCTTGGCCATAAAAAGTGCCAATGGCGACTTGGCTATCCACCCGAACGTCTACACGACAGTTCTGAACAAGATGGGGCAACGTTTCTAGGGCATAACACACAGCTAACATAGTAGAAATATTCGGTTCCAATTCTTGGGCATTCCAAATATCGCCAAACGTAGTATCTCCTGAGGTCTCGATAAACGAACATGCTTCTCCTCGCGCCAAGGAACAAACCCTGACCATGAATCCAAAAATCGCCAATGGGCGATCTCTTCACGTAAAGAATCCAAAAGCCTTACTTGCCCCCCTCTCTAGAGACGACGCAATAGCTGCGCGCATGTTCCTAATGTACAACGTTGCCGCTGGAACTGCCAGGGAGAATGAGATGCATTTTACATCAACGGTCTTCTTACAAGCCAGGAGTTACTCTCTTAATGTGGCAAACGAGGTGACCTTCCCTTCTGAAATGTGGAAAGTCTGCTTTACAGTGTCGACAATAAAGCAGAGATACTCCAAACGCTTGGTGGGAAATAGAACGGATTTACCAGTACCTATAGTGTAGCCAATAAAGCAACCGCAAAGACAGCTGTCTTGGCTGCGGCAAATGTGAAATCATCCGAGCGAGCCGATGGAGGAATGGACCAAGGACCCTTGAATGTTAATACCTTGCCATTCAGTCGGTCGTCAATATACCATGGACAAGGTACCCCTCGTGTTCTCGAATAACTAGACACTGCTAATCCAACGGTGTGATAAATAAAGGGCGATTCTTTTCAACCAAAGGGGGGAGTCGTAGAAACGAACCACCACCCACTCCACTCAAAACCAAAAAACTCTTGAGACGATGTCTAGAAAGGAAAGTGGTGATAACCCGACTTGTCGTCACTTTTCTTAATGTACAAATCTTTATAAACATAGGGGTCACATAGCGTACATCATCTCACTTATGTCCAAAAATGCACGTAACTCGGACCTTGGGCACTTTATATTACACACAATTCTTTGTAATTTCCATATGACTTCATGTTTGACAGAATTGCTTGTGTTTAGGTGAGAATTGGGTCTAGGGGACACTTCATGATGTCTGTCATAAAGAGCATGAATCTCATTAGCGTGCATTTCTGGACATACCTCATCATCTACCAATTTATACAAAGTAAAGGGGCTATCTTTCATCCAGAGGTTGATAAATCTTGCATCCAAACAAAGTCTAGGCTTAGAGGGCTCTACGGTTGATGGAAGAACTAAAAAGGGTTGGTTAGCCTGACCAACCTTTCCCCACACCCTGACCGCACCCATCGTCACACGTTTTAAGATCGCTTTGGAGACGAAAGAGGCAAATTTCTTGCATGACGCATGATTAGGAAAAACTTCCGAAGGTAGAGAAGCAGAATCATAGCTAGCCCCCTAAAATCTCCACTAAAATGCTGTAAAAAATCGCGAACATTTATCTTATTCTCTATCCAGTGAACAATAGTTCACAGTCGTGGTGATCAAGTAAAATTTCTTCCCAGGATGAAACACTACCCTTTATGCCACCCGCTATGAAGTGGTCGGGATCTCTGATGTTGGATAAACAGCGCGCGTGCTGCTTCGACAACACATCATCGATGTCTTGGCAACCGCCTTTAACTTTCCCCTGATCAAAACCCCCATCCACATTGACCCAGTGCTCGTTAGAACTGGAGGGAAAGGATCTAGACAACTTGATATCAAACTCTTTATCTGAATACTCCCAAGAAGGCGGAATATCAAAACTCTGAGCGCTTGTGACACGTCTTCGCTTTACTTTTTGTGTCTGCAGAAAACACCAAAACGAAAGAAAAAAAACACCCTTAAAAACTCCAATGACTTCGCCACGGGTCCATCTGAGTTCAACCCTAGCGTTAAGTACATTCGAGACTGGGATCCAATTTAAAGACATTAAAGGAAAAAAGAAAACGAACGTGATAGCCAAACGACTTCATTTCGCTATAGAATAACAATATCCGACTGCTAATTCAAGACGCTAGCAACCAAAACAACCTACTTCAACAGCGGGCTGCGCCGCCGCAGGAATAGCATCATCTTGGCGTTAGACATCCGCCACGGCACGTTGAACGGCGTCTCCCTCAACTTGGAGCGGAAGTTCTTGTTCCATGTCTTGTTCCATATCTTGTTCCGCCATAGAAAAGTCTTGAAGGAACGATGTTTCAACCGGAGTTGATAACAGCAATAAGCCACGACTAAAAATTCGGATTTCTTGCTGAAGGACCTCAAGTGAAATTACGACAGCGTCTTTTCCTTTTATATGACCCAGTAGCCAATAAGACGAACCGTTGAGCTCCGCAAACAGCAATTGCACGGAAGGAATGTCGGCAGAACATACATATTTTTATTACTTTACATAGGAATTTAATGCTTCAGCCTTTCTTTTATCAGAAGAGCACCGGATATTTCTATATCGTAAAGGGGGTATTCCAATATCCTGTGATTTACAAGACCTAGACTAGCAAAGGATTATAGCACGCTTAGGGTAAAGCTTTAATGTCAATAAGTACACGGCCTGTTTCAGGCATTAAGATAGTGGGATGGGAGAACGCTAAAAAGCAGCGCGTGAACAACCGGGAAAAACGAGGAGAGACTGGGGAAAGGGGTTAAGCACGAAAAAAGCAAAAAAAAGCAAGTGACACATTCAAACACCAACCCCGCGGTCTGGCCAGTACCTTACGCATGTGCACAGCCATATCACCCTGGCAGTGGCAGCCATGGACGGCTGTTTCGTCCTGGTTAGGACTCATCAGCATGGCATAGCCAGGCAGGGTCTCACATAAGATCATCGTCACCGCCACTTTACTGCCAAGGCGGATGCAAACAGCATCCCTTTAAGCGCCAGCTCCACACAACATATGTGGTAGCTGTTGGCTGGGGTTGCATGCGTTCTCGCCTGGTTATCAAACTTCTGGTTATCTTTCGTGTCTGTCACCCTCCGTCAGCACTCGCGATAGTTTTCCTTGCGTGTTGCTATCCTTTGCACTATTCGCTCCAGTCCCTTACAGAGCGAGTATAAATAAGAGCTGTGCATCTAATTTCGGCCCAGTTCAAGTAAGAATCCTTTGGTGCTGTTACCTTCGTGTTCTCACCATGTCCTGCGAGTAAGCTCCCGTGGCGGAGGTAGTTCCAGATAGTTCAAGCGCTTCTTCAGTCAGCTCAAGCGCCTCAACCAGGCCCAGCTAACCAGAACCGTTATACTGGTAAACTTTTCTTTAGTATTCGTCCGGCTTTTTAGCCGTTTGATCGCTTGTTCCCCCGCGGCTCCACGTGCTCGCCGGTTTTTATCTCCTCACCCTGCTCCTTGCCCCTCATCTGTTAGCTTTGTTTCTTTCTAAAGTTTTTCGCTTCCCTACAGCTTTTATGGAATTTACACGCTTTTATATTTGGTTGTTGAGCTATTTATAGCTTTGCGTGCTTCGTTTCGCAAACACCGGGTTTGTGCAGAACTCTTCCCTCGGTCCCCCTCCGTTTCAGTTTGTACGCTTATTGTGTTTGTACGTTTATTTTTTGCGTATTTTGCCTCATAAACATCGGGTTTGTGCAGTGCTTTTCCCTCATTTCCCATTTTAGTTTGTACGCCTGTATTTGTCCAGTTTTATTATGCGTACTTTGCCTCGCAAACATTGGTTTGGTGCAGTGCTTTTCCCTCGGGTCCCTTTTTAGATTGTACGCTTGTTTGTGACGTTTTATTATATGCGTTCTTTGCCTCACAAACACCTGGTTTGTGCAGTGCTTTTGAAGTTTCTACGCCTTTATTTGTCACGTTTTGTTACGCGTACTTTGCCTCACAAACATCGGGTTTGTGCAGTGCTTTTCCCTCATTTTCCATTTTAGTTTATACGCCTGTATTTGTCCAGTTTTGTTATGCGTACTTTGCCTCGCAAACATTGGTTTGGTGCAGTGCTTTTCCCTCGGGTCCTTTTTGAGTTTGTACGCTTGTTTGTGACGTTTTGTTATATGCGTTCTTTGCCTCACAAACACCTGGTTTGTGCAGTGCTTTTGAAGATTCTACGACTTTATTTGTCAAGTTTTGTTATGCGTATTTTGCCTCACAAACATCGAGTTCGTGCACTGCTTTTGAAGTTTGTACGCCCTTATTATGCGTACTTTGCCTCACAAACATCGGGTTTGTGCAGTGCCTTTGAAGTTTGTACGCCTTTAATTGTCACGTTTTGTTATGCGTACTTTGCCTCGTAAACATCGCGTTTGTGCAGTGCCTTTGAAGTTTGTTACGTTCTGTTGTGCGTACTTTGCCTCACAAACATCGGTTTGTGCAGTGCTTTTGAAGTTTCTACGCCTTTATTTGTCACGTTTTGTTATGCGTACTTTGCCTCACAAACATCGGGTTTGTGCAGTGCTTTCAGGACGTTTGTACGACTTTATTTGTGACGTTTTGTTATGCGTACTTTGCCTCGCAAACATCGCGTTTGTGCAGTGCCTTTGAAGTTTGTACGCCTTAATTCGTGACGTTTTGTTATGCATACTTTGCCTCACAAACATCGGGTTTGTGCAGTGCTTCTAAGTTTGTACACCTTTATTTGTGACGTTTTGTTATGCGTACTTTGCCTCGCAAACATCGAGTTCGTGCACTGCTTTTGAAGTTTGTACGCCCTTACTATGCGTACTTTGCCTCACAAACATCGGGTTTGTGCAGTGCCTTTGAAGTTTGTACGCCTTTAATTGTCACGTTTTGTTATGCGTACTTTGCCTTGCAAACATCGGGTTTGTGCAGTGCCTTTGAAGTTTGTACGCCTTTATTTGTTACGTTCTGTTATGCGTACTTTGCCTCGCAAACATCGGGTTTGTGCAGTGCCTTTGAAGTTTGTACGCCCGTATTTGTCACGTTTTGTTTTGCGTACATCGGGTTTGTGCAGTGCTTTTGGAGTTTGTACGCCTTTAGTTGTCACGTTTTGTCATGCGTACTTCGCCTCACGAACATTGGTTTGTGAAGTACTTTGAAGTTTGTACGCCTTTATTATGCGTGCTTTGCCTCACGAACTTTGGTTCGTGCAGTGCTTTGAAGTTTTGTACGCGTTTATTAGGCGTACTTTGCCTCACAAACATCGGGTTTGTGCAGTGCCTTTGAAGTTTGTACGCCTTTATTTGTCACGTTTTGTTAATATGAGTACTTTGCTTCACAAATATATGGTTTGTGTAGTGCTTTCGAGGGTTATACGCCTTTATCTGTCAAGTTTTTGTTATAAGTACTTTGCCTTACAGACATCGAGTCTGTGCCATGCTTCGCTCAGTTCTGTTGAAGTTTGTATACGTTGTTTTTTTTTTACCCTGGGTCTGCTTGTTCCTGTATTTATTTTTTTGTTTTAAATTTTGCAGATTCGTTATTTTTCATGTCATTGGCATCCTATTGTTTCCTTTTCTTTAGTATTGTTGCCAGTTCTACCCGGTTTAGCACTCTTTTATTGTGCGTTCCGCCTTTATTGGTGGATTTTATGGTTCGTGTGTTTATCTTGGTGTTAAACTCGAAGTTTACATACTTCTTCGGGTAGTTATCCGTATTCCTTTCCGTTTACTCTTTATTTCCCTGTCATTTGCGGAGTTTGTTTCGTTTCGCGCCCTCTCCCGAGCCATTTATCTCGATTCCTTATTTTCCCATGGTAGCCTGAAAGGGTGTCTAATGCCCTAGTCGGATTACTGACGCTCAGGTTGCCATCCCTTGGGTGGGTTCTCTCGCAAGTTTACCGCGCACAATCGTTTACGTTTTCCTCGACATTATATCCTATTCGCGACAGTCCCTTTCACGCTTGCTTAATAAGAGATAGAGATATGCGACCGTGCCCAGACGTCAAACGTTACAATGACCTAACACCAAATAACTCGAGACACTTGCCAATACTCAAACCTAAAACCCCAAACCAGAAAATCCCATCCAACCACCCAAATCTAAAGGAGACATGGCGAGACAGCAATTCCGATGGTCCTGTAAAACGAAGGTCTTGTGCCGCATTCATGTTTTAGGATGCGGTAGGAGCATGCATGGCACCAACCAAAATGAGCCGTAAATTTAAGCGTCTTGCAGATGGTAACGGAGGCGGGACTGTAATCCTGTCAAGTAGAGTTCGCAATCTGCTCAAAAACTAAAAAACTCCTTTTAGGGAGTCTTTGATTAGCATAAGCGGAGGACAAAGGGATGCTCTGCAATTGGTAAAGACGGCTTCTTACATGGCAAATATATACGATATAAAGGCTGCCAGCCCTTGAGTGGTGAACAGGGCATAGTGTTGGGAAAAACGCAAACGATTGTGCGCGGGAAACTCGCGAGAGACCCACCCAAGGGATGGTTACCTGAGCGTCAGTAATCCGACTAGGGCATTATACACCCTTTCAGGCTACCATGGGAAAAGGGGAGCGAAACAAATAGCGGGGCAGAAGGCGCGGAACAGGATAGGCGAACAGGGCAACCACGGATATGAATTTTAGGCCTTTTGGAGCAGGACATAGAAGTGATGTGGACCTGCGTCTTTTTCCGGGAGCCTTTGCAAGCCAGAAAGCCACATATCCTAGGCGTGGCAGAGAAAACATCTTGTCTCCCGGCCAAGAAATCAGAAAACTAGAAAACCCTTTTGAGAGTGTCTTTAAGTAGCATAAGCAGAGGACAAAGTAAAGCTCTGCAATTGAAAAGGACGGTTATACTCTGTATATGACAAATATATATGATATAAAGGATGCCAGCCCTTGAGTGGTGAACAGTACGCTATTCGCTCCAGTCCCTTACAGAGCGAGTATAAATAAGAGCTGTGCATCTAATTTCGGCCCAGTTCAAGTAAGAATCCTCCAGTTGTTGGCAACCGTACTTGTTATCTCTCTCTTTCGCGTTCGCCTCCTATGCCTCCGTGCTTATCTTTCCCCTCCCTCCCTCCCTTTCCCTATCCGTTTTCACTTCCTACTCTCTCAAGCACGCATATCTCCATCTCTTATTAAGCAAGCGTGAAAGGAACTGTCGCGAATAGTATGCTATCTGAACGCCTGGAACAGGAAACGACATACAAATAATATTATCAATTTTCTCTTGTAACCTTTTTATTACTATTTCTTTAATTCATGTTGTATGCACACTGAAGCGAGAGCTAACCTAAAAATATTTTCGTTTCGCGTTTCCCACGGGAATGGTTTACCAAGCGAAACGAATCAGAGAAGCGGTCCCATGTCCGAGGGGACTTGGGGACAGACTCGTACCCAGTTGCCACTTATTTATGTTATTCGCAAAGTGATTTGGAGGGAAAATTGACGCGCGCAAAGGCACTTGGGAAGGAGGGAGAAAAATTAACTTCCTTCCGTCCTTCTTTTGATGCGCCGCGAACTCTCTTAATCCTTCCCATCAATCACAGCGCGAATGCAGAGAAGCGACTGGGTACGAGTGTGGGTCGCCTGGCTCAGGGCTCAGGGGGTTGCCATTCTCGTCCCCAGAGCCGCTTGACCCTCTTAACCGCTGGAGCCTGACCCTCGTATTCAGGCTCCAGCGGTTAAGAGGGTCAAGCGGCTCTGGGGACGAGAATGAGGGGGTTGCATGTTGAAAAACTATAATAACGAGAAAATCACAGCGTCAAACTAATGAAGAGCGCTGGATCTATCGGTAAAAATCTTAAAATAGTTTAGGTAAAAACGGCAAACTGATCCTTACGGCAAGAAAAAGAGATTGAGACAGAAGTGAAATAAAAAACGAACAGTTGAATATATTTGTCCGATATTTCGGTTTGCAAAAGAAACCTTCTAAAAATTAATACAGAAAAAAAGTAACAACAAACTGCAAGGCTGCTCGTTAAAATGTTGACTTTGCTAGACACAAATTCGACAGGAACCGATAAGGAAGGGTAGCAACCGCGGACAGCTGTTTCGTTGTTATGTGAAACAACGAAACAGCTGTCCGCGCTTGGTATCCTGCTTTATCGGTTCCTGTCGTATTGGTGTCTCGCAAAGTCAACTTTTTTACGTAGTCAGATCAGCCTTGCAGTTTATTGTTACGTTTGTTCATTTTTTTGGCTGATTTAATAGGTCTTTCGCAGATCCTACGTATCGCTTACAGCATTATCGTTTACGGTCCCTTGCATATTTCACTTTGCTTCGGCGAGTGCGATTTGAGCTTTTTGAAAAACTCACAAGTGCAAATCAATCCCAAATTGAACGAGAAAACCGTATGATTACTTATTTATATAACTAGCAGTAATCACAGATTATGGAGACGCGTTCGAAGGAATTTCCGGCGGAAATGAGCCCCTGAAAAAAACCAATAGGGGCGGCCATTTGGAAGAATGCACACAAACCACAGGACAACCAACACGATCTTCGAACGCGATTATACATGAAAAAAATTGCATCCATTTTTTTGGAATTGTTTTTTTTTGGGGGAATTTTTTTTTTTTGCAAAACATTTCTGCATCCTTTTTTTTTTTTGGATTTGTAATTTGCACTGGTGTTACACTTTTTGCACTGGCGTTACACTTTTTGCACTGGCGTTACACTTTTTGCACTGGTGTT